>LZPO01108088.1:134548-150725 GCA_001675575.1 Neotoma lepida | reverse complement strand
AGATGGTTGTGAGCCACCATGTGGTTGCTGGGAATTGAACTCAGGACATCTGGAAGAAGTCAGTGCTCTTAACCTCTGAGCCACCTCTCCAGCCCTCAATGAGTTTCTTGACCTTGCTTACAGCTCAGGGGAGGGGTTTCTTACACACACCAGGTTGACAAGTCCCCCCCTAGCACTGGTGAGGAATTCATCAAATTTGTAACACTGGAGTCCTGCTACTCACTAATGGCTTGGGGGAAAAAGAGGGATTACAGCTGGTATCCTCCCCAGTATTTCTATTAGGGAATATGAACAGCCCCATCACCATGTGCACAGCTATCACAGTACTGGGGCTGAAGCACAGGACCTTGCACATACTAAGCAAGTCCTCTAGCACTGACTTACATCTCCATTTCTTGGTATTTTTGAGACAAGGTCTTGCTATGTAGCCCAAATTGGTCTCAAACTCTGAATCCACCTGTTTGCATCACCTTGAGTGCTAGTTGACAAGCATGTGCTCCTGCCCAGCTCAAAACCTTATTTCTTAATTATTTGTTTTATATTACACAATATCCTTTACAAGAGGCATTTTCCACCTTCTTACCACCATCTCTCTAGTACCATCTCCTTCTACTCTCTTCTGATATCTTCTCTCTGTAATATAAATCTTGTGTTTCTGAACCAAGCAGCATATCCACCAGATAGAATTTTGTNGCTTAGCACAAAGATATACAATTTCTCTGATGAAAAGGTATNAATAAGCTAAGATCAGACAGGAGTAGTAGTGAATACCTGTAAGGAGGTGAGATGTGAAGATTACAAGCTCAAGGCTTGTACATACAAACTCAAAGGGGCTGTAGATTCAGCCCCTTTTGCATCCACCTAAGTGTCAATACGCTTTGTGAAATAATGGTATAATTCACTGTGGCCTACAAATCCACAATTAATTTTAGGTGACAGAAACCCCATTTTTTGTCTTACCCGGTATCCTAGTTCATCAAGCTCTCTCTCTAAATCCTCCAGCACAGTCACTACCTCCTCCGGGCTCTCCGGGTTCTGCTCCTGCACCTAGGCCTGCAGCTCCTCAGGCAGGATGGTCAAGAACTGCTCCAGCACCAGCAACTCCAGGATCTGTTCTTTGGTGTGGGTCTCGGGTCTCAGCCACTGAGGGCAAAGTTCTCGGAGTTGGCCCAAAGCCTCCCGGGGTCCAGATGTTTACTGGTAGCAAAACTGTCTGAAGTCTTGTCGGAAGACAAGTGTTCTTTTTTAGGCTCCAATCTTGTCTGGTGGTATACACTCTTCCTCCATTTTTATTTCCAAAATTCCATCCTGGTTCTTACAGATCTCGGTATCACCAGTAGATGCCATCATCGCTTACACAAAAGATTTACCAGTGTTTCAAGTATAACTCCCCTGTAAATTTCCTTATGGAGTGGACCTAAGGAAAACAAACTATCATAAGCAAATACTGCATATTTTAAGAATTTAAGTGTGATAGTTGAAAGCCTGCCCTCCAGTTAATTTCCTGTTCTCGGTAGAAATACAAGTACTTTCACAAAAATAGACAAAAGTGAAAACGATGCCAAGTTGTTTCAGGACTTCAGGGACTAAGGCTTGGTAAGAAACTGATCTCCACTTATTNCTAAAGTAAAACACAACTAACTGAATTAAAAACTTTAGAATGAGTAGATGGCGCTGGGGAAGAGCAAGTGCTGCCTACCATACGCAAGGTTCGATACCAGTATCACAAAAATAACTGAACGAGTCGAGGAGCAGACAACTAGGGTACCCACGACTTTCTGCTTTTGAAATTTTTCAGAATACCTGATGCCTANTGGAATAAAATCATATACACAGAACAGTCACGCAAATTGGCTTTTGCCGGGACTTAATCATTCATAAAGGTTGAAAGTTGGAGGTGATTCTGCCCTTCTTCTGCCCCTCCAGTTCTATGATTGTAAATCTAAGCTCGGCAGCGCTCCTAGGTCCCAGCCGGCTCTGCGCCCCAGGCGTACCCACAGGCGGCCACATGCGGCCCGAGGGGCCTTCCCCCCAGCTCCAGTCATCTTCTTAAGATCTCAGTGCAGGCGGCAATTCGCGCCCTCCCGCCAGCCGGGGGGAATCCAGACCGCGCAGGAACCGGAAGCTATCTGGGACCGCCACGAAGGCCGGAACGGTAGAGCTGTGCACTCCCAGGGCCACTCTACCGAGCCGCGGCGTCCTACTCTGTGGTTTTTCCCCGCGCCTGCGCGAGAAGGCTGGGNTTTTCTATCTGAGCGTACAGAGCCAATTGGGAAGTAGAGAGTTCCCCTTCTTCCCCAGTTTCGAGTTTGAAACTCTAAGATTAGTGATGCTTCAGTGAGACGTTCTCCCGTACCCTTCCCGACTCAGCTATGCTTCCCCAGCGTGGATGGTCTCCTCAAACCCAACCTGTGGGGTTTTGAAGACCTTTTCAATGATTCTTCTCTCGTGTCCTTTTTTATACTGGTAATATGATCATAAATTTGAAAAGCCACGATGGCCAATCAGGAAAATATACTAAAAAGATAACTTAGTAAGTTAGGATATAAACAACACTAAAATCAGCCTTCATATATACGATCGTGAATGAAAAGGCCACAGCTACAAAAACAACAATAAAAATTACTCAAGACCAAGAAATATGCCACATTTAATTCGGAGAAACTTTAAAACACTCTTTAAAAGGCCAAATACGAACATAAATAGCAATATGCTTTTCTTGGGTAGGAAAACTCAACAAAGTATTGAATACTTCTTGAATATGGTATCCCAATAAACACAAATATTTTTCTATAATTAAAAAATATTTTAAAATTACAAGAGAGAAGAATCAAGAACCTCCTGAAAAAGAATAATGATTAATGGTCTTAATCGNGTACTAGAACATTCTGTTATGGAGGGAGGAAAAAAAATCTCATCCTGTTCTTAGGGAGCTAGTAATAGCACATGGGGAAGGTGACCAAAAAAAAAAAAATTCAAGCTCTCAAAGACAGTAAGAGTTTATTATGGAGCAAAATATGTGTGGACTGTGGCTCAGGAACACGGATTTGGGTTACCAGAACAAAAGAAAGTAATAAATCAAGGAAACTTTAAAAAATAATTGGTGGAAATGTGAGTTAGGTAGGTTATAGCTATCTGAAACAGTCTTTGGGTTGGTGGAACCAGGTGACATGTTAGTACATTTCAAATGGATTTACCTAATAAGCCCAAGGACATTAAGTCAGACATAGAGGAGGGAAATGAATGGTTATAAAGAGAGCTAAATGTAGCACAAGATAATTTGTCTCTGGACCTGCAACACTAAAACTCTCCATAACCACCTAAGTTCTAATCATTCAATCAATCTTGTAGACAACACAAACGTGGCTACTTTTCCCCACTGGGAATATCTGTTCAGACTAGTTAGANACTAGCAGGCCTGGATGTCATTAGGGATGGAACCCTCCCTCATAACCAGAAACCAAAACTGCAGGACTAGGGTTCTGGTCAAAAGAATAATATCTAAGTCACGTTCCTAAGGCTGGGTGGAACTACCAGGAAGGTTGTTAGTAGATGACTATGTAAGCTTTACAAGATAACTAGCCAGAGGCTTTCTGGTAAAGAAGAAAGATAGAACATTATCCTTCATAAAACTCAATCCAAATGAGCCTGTCGATCACCTGAATGGGAAAACACCCATCAGGATAAAGGGGTGTCAGTTCTAGAGGCTTTATAAACAGCCTTCCTACAGTGTAGGTTAGCCCAGTGGTCTCTTGAGCATTGTCCACTCTCAAGACTGTGCTAGCCTCTATTCTACAGTAAACTTGTCCATCTGCTACAATTCACTGTGTGTGTTGTTTAAATTATTTCAATGGAACTCCAAGGATGGAGAACCCAAAAGGATCCAGAGTAAGATCCTGCTGATACCATAAAATGCCTCCNTGTTTTGTGGGTCATTGGAACAGATTCAAAAGGTTTCATATCTCTGTCTTCATTGTATCTATTCCCACTTCCTGCTTTAACTGTTGGGTCATATTCCACTACATTCTATGCCTTGGTATACTGACCGTTGAGCAAATTTTTGTCCAAAACTATAATACAAGGTTATCTTTTCCTAGACTTGCTTTGTATTCCTCCTTATCACTCACTGGTAGTCATCATGACTAGAAACACAAAGCCATGAGAAAAGTGAGACAAGTGGCAGAAGAGCTCCTACTTCTAGAGAAGACATGAATATTCCTCCCTTTAACTAGTCTCTTTTGCTATTCCATTCCTATATCTACAACTGCTCAATTTCCCATCTCTTTTTTCTATTCTTGTTTTAAATTTTATTTTTAGTGTGTATATTTCCTTTATATATATTGTGGTATTCATATCAGGATGTTTGTGTAGAGGCCAGAAAACTTTCAGTAGCTGTTTCTCTCCTGTGAGAATTTTTTTCTTTTAGTAAGAGTAGATAGCCCATGAAGGGCCAATATTCCATAATCATCATGACAGGAAGCATGGTGTCAGGCAGGCAGGCAGGCATAATGCTGGAGAAATAGTTAAACCCTTACATCTAGTTGGCAAGGTGGAGGCAGAAAGAGAGACTGGGCCTGGCCACCTCAAAACCCACCCCTAGTGACAGACTTTCTCCAGCAAGGATACACCTCTTAATCCTTCCTAAACAGTCCACTAACTGGAACCAAACATTCAAGTATATGAGCCTGTAGGGGACATCCTCACTCAAACCACCACAGGTATCATCAGATTCCTTTCAGAGTTAATTTTAAAAGGCGAAAGATTTATACGATCTGAAGAGAAACCAGAGTTTTTTGCCGGGCGGTGNTGGCGCACACCTTTAATCCCAACACTCGGGAGGCAGAGGCAGGTGGATCTCNTGAGTTTGAGGCCAGCCTGGGCTACCGAGTGAGTTCCAGGAAAGGCGCCAAAGCTACATAGAGAAACCCTGTCTCAAAAAACCAAAAAAAGAAAAANAGAAAAACAAACTTAAAGCAGAGTTAATTTTAAATGGTACATGAATGATCGATGAGGGAAAACTCATTACACAGTATCTGTCCATCCATGAAGATTCTTGCAGGTTCTCTAAGTTTCTACAGAGTAAGACTAGGCACGCATGAGCAGTTAGCAGAAAGAATGTCTTAATTACATTAACCACCAAGATTCCCATTACCTCTTCCCCATAATAAACAGATTAAAAACAGTTCTTTCTTAATCTTATTTCCAAAGAGTCTCTCTGTGGTAAGATTGTCCATTTTATCTGGGCACTGTTGCTAGTAACCTTCTTCATTTTGACATAATGTGTCCCATCTCTTTCAGTTGTCTGAACCATGTTTTTAGTGGTTAATAGCACCAAAAATCATTCCCTAGACTCATTCCAATTTGTTTTCTTTCCAGTTTTTATCAGCACTTGGTCCTTAGCTTGTAAAGGATGGGCTGGAAAACTGAGTGGAAGAGTCTGGGCAAGAAGGCCTTGTAACCTAGAAGAAAGCAAAGTGGAGGAGAGCTCTAACACATAATTTCTAAGAAACTGATTCTTAGTTTCCATGGTGGGAAGGACTATGGACATACTAAGATATAAGAAGCCATGCAAGGTTTTATATGCATACAGTCCCACACCACTTCTTAGAACTATTTTCATTCTGAGCAAAAGTTTAGGAAGACAGTTATGACAGTTATGAATTGGTGCAAGACACATTTGGGTTTTTTTTGTTTGTTTGTTTTGTTTTCTATCTGAGATAGGGTCTTACTATGTAGCTCTGGCTGTCCTGGAACTCTCCATGTAGACCAGGCTGGCTTCAAACTCACAGAGATCCATTGTAGTCAGATTTTTCTTTGGGCTGACAGCTCAAAAATAACAACACAGAGACTTATTATTCATTATGAAAGCTTGGCCTTAGTTTAGGCTTGTCTCACTAGCTCTTAGAATTTACATTAACCCATATTTTTATTAATCTACATTCTACCACATGGCTTTTACCTCTCTCCAATTTTGTATGTTGGATTTGTTTTGTGTCTCAATGGCATCTTCCCTTCTTCCCAGAGCCCTCTCTGTTCCTGCAAGTCCAGCCTAACCTCTTCCTGTCTAGCTATTGGCCATTCAGCTCTTTATTAAACCAACCAAACGAAGCCTTGGCAAAGATTTATCTTCACAGTATAAACAAATATTCCACAACATTTCCCCCTTTTTGTCTAAGTAAAAAGGAAAGGGTTTAACTCCAACACAATAAAATTATATATAATAAGAACAATTGTCAGGTAAGAATTACTGCTGTGGAACAATTCTTTTCTACACTATGAATATGTATTACTCTCATTTGGTTAATAAAAAGCTGACAGGCTGGTAGCTGAGCAGGAAGTTAGGTGGGAAAGACAAACTGAGAATGATGGGAAGAAGGAGGGTGGAGTCAGGAGAGATGCCAGCCAGCCATCGAGCAAACAGGACATGTAAAAAAGTGAGGTAGCAAGCCATGAGTCATGTGGCAAAGCATAAATAGAAATATGTGTTAATTTAAGTTAACTAGCTAATAAGAGTTAGCTAGTAACAAGCCTGAGCTATTGGCTGAGCATTTATAATTCATATTCAGCCTCTGAGTTGATTATTTGGGACCAGACAAATGTGACAGGAAACACCCGATTACAAATTACATTTACAATATCCAGTCCATTTGTATTTGGCAAATTTGGAGAAAGTACCCTGTCTTTCTGAAAGTACCTTTATCTATCCTATCTTACTGAGATCAAAGTTTTATACCTAAACCATTTTCTATCAAAACTTGTATTACTATCCTAAAAATATCTTTTTAGACCTTAAAACATTTTCTTAGATAAACAACTTAAGCTTTTATGTCTCTCAANGTTATACACTTTACACCTCTTTTGTGAGTTTCTTTTCTAAATTTGGTAACAAGGAAAACTGTAGCTAAAACTATCTAGTCTTCAACCCCATCAAAGACATGAGAAGGATATAATACCACCTGAATAAACAGGAAGTGCAGAGCAAGCAACTTCCAAAACTATAGAAATGACAGAAACAGCTGACTGCCCAGACAGTTGCCCAAGCTTCCTCTGCAACATTGGGGTAACCATCTTCAGCCTACAGACCTAGAATATCTGACAGACTTTTTGTGAAACACGAATTTTTGAAAGACTGTCCTCCTTTGTTTTGGCAAAGTTTGGCAGTCATCTTCTTTTGTATCCTGCTTGTCCAATGTGGACAGCATACTGTCAGCAGTCGAGGTAAGGGCAATTTCTTGCCCAGTGGCTAACTTTGCCACAATGAAAGCAAACTACATATGGAGGTTCTTTGATACCCATCATCTTTTTTTAAGTAAATTGGTGTTGCCAGGAACAATCCACTTGCCTCTGCCTTCCAGTGCTAGGATTAAAGGAGTGNGCCACCATGTCTGCTGTACAAGACACTCTTAAGCACATTACCAACAATAGCAGCTAGGAGAAGGAAGGCCTTTATCCACCGGGAAAGGTAGTCCATTACCATCAGTAAATATCTGTGGGTTTGATTTTTGTTTTGTTTTGTTTTGCTTTGCTTTGCTTCGCTTTACTTTACGCATTTCTGTGAAAGGCTCTCAATTCAGAAGGTCTCCTATCTGTTTCCCCCCCAATTACTCTAGTCTTCTTCCTTTGAAAAGTTATACATCCCTCACACATCTGTTTATCAATGGTGTAGATCCCACATAATTATAACTTCTGTATTGCATCACACAAACCCTGAGGTTCCCAATAGCTCTCCTTCTTGTAGGATATATACTGGTTAGTGTGTAATCCCTGCAGATTTTTTGCCTCTCCAACCAAGGGGACAGGCAATTAATTTATCAGAGGGAGTATCATTGCCCCTTAGGTCCTGTCTGACTTTAGAGGGCAAGGGCCAAAATATTGGTTATCTTCTTTGACCCTCTTGTCCTCATTTGTGGAGGCTTCCAAGTTTTGCTGAACTCCTAGAAGAATGGCTTTACTAGTCTTGTAGTTTTAATTTCTGTGTAACATACAGCTTATAAAAAACAAACAAAAATCCTAGTTTTAAATAAATTTTGATTTTTTTGTGACTTGGGTTTCTCAAGTGGTTAAAATCTAACTAAATCAGCAAAAACATACTTAATTATCTTGACCAGACATACATGTTTTGTTCTTTTAAATAAGTTTTTGCAAATGTAACCATGAGTAGATAAGCATAACTTTTGAGAATTTTAATCATCAAACATATATCATCCTTAAGCACACTGGGGACATAGTAGAAAATAAAACAAAGCCCTTAGTCTCAAAGAAATTTACATTCTAATATATTGGTAATGGCTGACATTTATAATGCCTTTAGTGTACAGAAACCCATTTAATCACCAAGACAAAGATGAATAGGACACTATTATTACCTCCATATTACAGATGAGATAATTGAGACACAAAGAGTTTGAGTTACAGGTAATGAGTGATTCAAATTCAACCAATCTGTGTACACAACACATAGTCTCTTGACCAGCATGATGTAATGCAACTGTAATCACACATTTGGGAAGAAAGGGTCACAGGCTTGTGAGAGGGTGGTCACCATGGAATACAGAACAAGAACCTGTCTCCAAAAAATAAAGAAGAATCTCAATTTGTGTATTTATGTAGAGTGAAGAAGGTGAATGGACAAGGAAAGGGGATGATAGGAAACAAATACATGTAACGTGTTGATAAGTGCATTAGAGAAAATAAACTAAAAGGATATAGGGAATATACATAAAGGACAAAAAGGAATAAGTTTCCAATTCTCTATGGTGTAGTCAGGGAGGTTGTTGTGGTTTGAAAGAAAATGACCCTCATAGGGAGCAGCAATATGAGGACATGTGGTTTGGTTGAAGTAGGTGTGGCCTTGTTGGAGGAAGTATAATGCTGTGAGGTGAGCTTTGAAATCTCCTATGCTCAAGTTATGCCCAGTGTGGTACACAGTTCACTTCCTGTTGCCTGCAGATCAAGATGTAGAAATCTCAGCTCCTTCTCCAACACCATGTCTGCCTCCATGCTGCCATGCCTCTCACAGTGATGACAGTGGACTAAACTTCTGAAACCATAAGCCAGTCCCAATTAAATGTTTTCCTTTATAAGAGTTTCCATGGTCATGGTGTCTCTTCATAGCAATAAAAATCCTAACTAGGACAAAAATTGGTATCAAGGACTGTGGTATTGCCAGGATTGGCCTGACCATGTTTTTGTTTGGAGGAATATGGAACACTTTGAGACTTTGAACTAAAAATGCAGTTAAACACTTTAAGTGGGGCCTAATGGGCCGTACTAGTAGGAACANGGAAGACAGTGTTGCTGAGAGTGATTTGAACTGTGGGCCTGGCTCAAGAGGTTTCAGAGGAGAAGTATGTTAGTATGTGGCCTATTCCTCACCATGCACTCTCCTTCATCCCCCAGATCTAGCCTGAATTCCCTATCCAGTCTGGTCAGTCTTGATTGTACCACTCCAAACCCCCAAGCTTAGACCAGGACATGCATCCAGGCCCCTATACCCACCTAACTTCATCCTGCCTATGCCATAGCCAACTTTCAGGCCAAACTCAGCCTACATATCCTGTGCTTTTTCCAAGCCTGCTGTATCCACATCAGAAACAGAACAAAAAGATCCACATGCCCAAATCTCATCACAAAAAATAAGAGATAAGAAAATCAAGACAGTATTTCCTCTTCCTAATCCACCGGTCTTACAGGAATGTTCTCCATGAGAGTTACATAGATGGACCCCAGGACACATAACTTAAAAGAGCAATCATATACTTCATCCAAGAATTCAAGGAATTTAAAGAAGACAGAAATAAAAGGTCAATGAACTTAAGGAGAGCACCTAAGTGGTGCTCAAGAAATAATGAAGACAATCCAGGATTTGTACAATCCAAGATTTGTAAACCAAATTCACTAAAGAGNTAGAAATATTGAAGAAAACTCAATCTAAAGTGAAAGTGGAATTGGACAACTTAATAATCCAACTAGAAGAGAGAACNCCTTACAAGTAGAATGGGATAAGTAGAAGATAGACTATTAGGACTTGAAGGTAAAGTGGAGGATTTAGACCACACAAACAAAGAAGGAAATGAGCATGTTGGAACTGGAGGACACTGTGTAAAGAACAAATCATTGAATTATAGATGAAGGAAAAGAATCCTGGGTCAGTGTTATAGATCAGATCTTCAACAAAAACCATAGAAGAAAACTCCTCCAAGCTAAGAAAAGACACACCCATTCAGATACAAGAAGCACATAGAACACCAAATAGACAAAACCAGAAAAGACCTGCTCTCATACTGTGGTATAACATAATTAAAACACTAAGTATTCAAAACAATGAGTATCGAAACCTGCAAGAGGGGGGAAAAACACACAAGTCANACATAAATGAAAACCCATCAGCATAACAGCAGATTTCACAACAGAAAATTTGAAAGTCAGAAAATGCTGGAGCAATGCACTCCAAGTTCTAAAAGATCATACCTGCCAACCCAGACTACTGTACTCAGAAAAATTATTGCTATAGCTAAAGGAGAAAGAAAAGCTTTCTATGATACAAACAGCCTAAAAAATTAATATCTGGCAGATTAACCCTAAACAGAATACTAGAAGCAATACTTCAGGCCGAAGAGAAGATCAACCACAGCCAAGAGACCGTAGAAAGAAAACAAATGATGCTGTAATTACTGAAATACAAAGTATGACTAAGAACATAAACAGTGGGAAAAATGATTACATCAACATAGACCTTTCAATAATAACTTTAATGGTCTTAACTCTCCAATCAGAAGATACAGGATGGCTAAATGGATTAAGAAACAAAACCCATCTTTCTATGGTCTATAAGAAATTTATCTTTAAAGAGAGATTAAAAAGTGAAAAAAACTACTCTAATTAAATGTAATCAAGAAACGAGCAGGAGTCACCATCATAATATCTGACAAAATAGACTTCAAACTAAAGCTAATCAGAAGAGGTAAAGACGACCTCCTCATTCTACTCAAGGGAACAATTAAACAAGAAGACATTATAATTCTCAGTTGAACTCTAGTGCACCTGTTTTCATAAAAAGCTACTACCTATTGGAATTGAAGACAGATTAATTAATACCAGTCCATTATTAATAGGTGATTTCAACAATCCATGTAGAACCACAGAGCCTGCAAACAGCCAAAGTACTCTTCAGAAGGAAGGATGAAACTAAAGGCAATCTTTTTCCTGATTTGAAAATATACTGTAAAGCTAAGTAATTAAAACATCATAGCAATATCAAAAAAACAGACATGAATCAGCAAAAAGAGCTGAAAAATAGATCCGCATTCACCATTAACTGATCTTTGACAGAAGTCCAGGAATACACATTTAAGGGAGAACTTCAAAACTGATGCTGGAACAACTTCTCAATGAAAACAATTAAACTAGATTTCTATCTTATAATGTAACTAAAAACCAATCTGCATGGATTAATGACTTAAATATAAGACACGAAACTATAAAACTCATGATATTGGTCTGCGGTTAATTATATTTTTGGATTTGCTTTCAAAAGTAATCATAAGGGGGCTGGAGAGGTGGCTCAGAGGTTAAGAGCACTGACTGTTCTTCCAGAGGTCCTGAGTTCAATTCCCAGCAACTACATGGAGCCCTTTTCTGTATACATAATAAACAAATCTTTTTTAAAAAAAGTAATCACAAACAAACACCCCAAAATAGACAAATACCATTACATTGAGCTAAGAGACTCTGCACAGCAGAGGAAGCAATCAATAGAGTGAAGAGACAACCTACAGAATGGGAGAGCGTATTTACAAGCCATACATCTGTGAATGAACGAATATTCAACACACACATGAAACTAAATGGCAAGAAAACAAGGAATCTAACCGAAAATTGGTGAAAGGACTTGAACAGACATTTACCAAAAAGGAAGAAATAGTGAATAATAAGTAAATGAAAAAAAATGGTACCTTGAAAAAGACCTATCTGGGGTCTATATAACATTGTTGAAAATAGTCAAAATATGGAATCAATCTAATCAGCATAGAAACTGCATATAGAAAAAGTGATTACATGTATGTAAATATATATATATCCACATACATACACACTATATAATACTGTTAAATTTTGTTTGTTTTGTGGTGCTGAGGAATCAAACAAACACAAAGCTTTGCATGTGCCAGGCAAGTGCTTTATCACTGAGCAACATAGCCCTTCTTGCTTGTTGATTTTAAGATGGGCTCTTACTATGTTGCCCGGGTTGATCTCCAGCTCCTAAACCTAAGTAATCCTACCACCTCAACTTCCCAAAGACTGGAACTAAATGTATCCATGAGCATGCCCTATACATTTGCCATCAATAAAACAAAACTCTGCCTTTTCTGACAGCATGGATCAACCTGAAAGACATTAAGGTTATTGATGTAAATCCATGATCTCACTCACGTATAGACTCTTAAAAAGTTATGTTCATGAAGTAGAGAGTAGACAGCAGTTGCAAGGAGTTGCAGGGTTTTCCAAGTAAGATGACGTTGGTAGAGGGGCGCACAGTTTCAGTGATGTAGGTTGTGTAATTTTGAGAGATATAACACACAGTGTGGTGACTATAGTTAATAATACTGTAGCACATACTTTTAATGAGAAAGTAGGTCTTAAGTGTTCTCACAATCATGGGTGTCTTTGGGTTTCTATTGCTGTGATGAAACATCATGACCCAAACAACTTGGGGAAGAAAGTGTTTGTTTCGCTTACACTTCCATGTTCACAGTTCATCATCAAAGGCAGTCAGTACAGAAACTCAAACAGGACAAGAACATGGAGTCAAGAACAGATGCAGAGACCATGAAGGGGTGCTGCTTACCAGCTTGCTCTTCATGGCTTGCTCAGCCTTTCTTATAGAACCCAGGACCACCAGGACAGGAGTGATACCACCCACAATGGGCTGGGCCTTCCCCCATCAATCACTAATTTTAAAAACACCCTATGGGTTTGCCTACAGCCCCATCTTCTGGAGGCATTATCTAAAGTAGGATTCTCTCCTCTCTAACTCTAGCTTGTGTCAAGTTGACACAAAACTAGCCAACACGATAGGCATTACTTGGCAGAAAGAATGGGAATTAAAGGCCCTCTGTAGCCATTGTCTTCCTGGCACCATTTGAGACATGAACATTAATGAGTCAGCTTTCTCTGAAACAAGTGGTTGTCAGGGGCCAATGTCCTGGTAGACATAGGGCATTAAAGAGTTCTAAAATGGAGTCACAGCTCAAATATAACAATGAGAAGACTCTCAGCTGCTTGTAACTTATTTTCAAGTGCTGGACTCCCACGGTTAGAGTAAGACTTAACCAGCACTGGCCTCTCAGTAAGTGACAGAGCCACAGGTGGCTTGTGACTGATTGCAAGGTTAAAGAAGACCCAGTGATAGTGTTTAGACAACTGCAAAGCTTACAAACCTGAAACGTAAATTGACAACAGTCTACAGTCAGTTAATATCCCTTCCTCTCAGACACATCTGAGTTCTAGGCCACCCAGATCAGCTATTCACTGAGTACAAGGCTAACCAAATACTATTCGAGTTAATGTTTGCCCTTGGTTGAGAGGAACCAGCAGAGTGCTGCATTCNAGCTCAAGGTTCACACTGCCATGAANGGAGGACAATTTTTCATCCTTTCAATAAAAACAAGGAACAAAGGCCCTGAACATCTGATGGTTCTTTTTCCTGGTTTCTTACCTATCCTGTGAGACTATTTTTCACTTGTTCTATTAAAATATATCTTCCCTCTCCCCTCCCTCCTCTCAGTACCTACCCACTGGGACCTCCAGGTCACCTGTTGTGTCTCTTGGACTACAGTATGTGGTCCTCCTGTTCTTTCTGACTCCAGTTTTCAGTTGTCAGTAAGACCATGAACCTACAAAGGGGAGTCTGTGCTCCAGCCAGCAACACACACACACATACACACACACACACATACACACACACAAGCACAACACACACACACAAACACACACACAAACACACANACACACAAACACACACAAACACACACACACAAACACACACATAAACACACACACAAACACACACACAAACACACACACAAACACACACACACCAACACACACACACACANAGAGAGGTAACTATGTCAAGAACATAATAATTAGCTTGATTTTAGCATTTCACAATGGGTGCACATAATGAAATATCACGATGTGTGCACCTTCAATAGTATTGTGTTTGTTCTAGAGCCATTCAAAATAGTGCCTCCCCTGTTGCAATATGTGGATATCACCTATCATAGTAGATATTGTTCTGTTTTATTTGTTTGTTTTGTTAGATATGTTGGTGGTGGTGGTGGGTGATTTTTTTTCTTTTGGTGGAACAGCAGGGATGGGAGTGGGGCTCATAGAACCAAGGCTGGCCTTGAACTCCTGATTTTCCTGTCTCTACCTCACGCTTGTTGGGATTCCAAGTGTGAGCCACCAAGCCTGGCATGATAGTGCAATTTAAAATAAACAACTTTTTGCTTTAAAATTAATGTTTTAGGTTAGAATAGATAATGGGTTTCATCATGGCATATGTCCTGTGGGGTGGACAAAGAACTGTACATTCTGGAAAGAAGACCCACTCAGAGAAAGCAAATGTGACTGGACAGTGACGTAACAGGAGAAGACACAGGGGATGCAAGAGGCCAAGGCCACAGAGAGAAAAAGAGCAGAAAGGACAAACTATTCAGATGGACAAACAGCTCCCATCAAGGGGATGGGAGGGGCCCCAGAAGTGGGAGCCACCTAAGGGCTCTGGATGGAACTTTAAATAGATTCCCAGGGTCCTCCTCTTCTGCCTCATCAGTCCTGCACACTTGCCTTTAGCAATTTGCATCAGTTGCAAGGTTCCTGGAAAAAGGCTAGGGGAACAACCTTTAATAAAAACTCTAGAAAAGTCAAGAAAACTTTTACTTATGACTATACTATAATCACCTTCCTTAAATATATTAGTTGGAGTGAGGAGCAACCTCCTCTCTTAAGGAGGCTAGTCCCTGTTTTCCAGGCCAGCCAAGTTTCCCTGATTCCCCTTGAGCATCTCCACACAATGTGTCATTACCCTTTGTTCTCATTTGTTCCCCCACCCCATCCCCCACCTCCCCAAGCCCCCTCGATGTCCTCTCGACTCTCTAGCCTATGAATTCTTTTGTTTGTTTCTTGTTTGATTTATTATAACTTAAGAGGGAATTTTTTTTATTTATTGTTTGAACAGTTTCATTCTGTAGCCCTGGCTAGTCTGGAACTTGCTATGTAAATCAGGCTGGCCTCCAACTCAGAGAGATCCACCTGCCTCTGCCTCCAGAGGACTGGGTTGAAAGGGTTGTGTCACCATACCTGGCATGGGACTTTTTTCACCTCTATATGCATGTTTATTACTTATAGTCATCAAACTTTCCTCTTATTTTCCATTTATTCAACTGTCAGAAATATACATATTTCTTTTCAATAACTGTGATAGAAAATATATTTATAAATAAAAATATAACTTTCTATTCTTAACATTTAACTTACTATACTTACTTTGTGATATGTGGTACTGACCCAATTTAACTACCAACCACACTAACATTTCATGGAATCAGAACTATTGTTTGATATCATTTCCTTTTGTTCTTGATATATTCCTTTCTTTACTTGATAAGTTCTTTAAATGTTCAGATGTAAGAACTCATAAAAGTAATTTTATACATTAGAGAAAATTTCATATAGCTTTGGCTGTTATGTTTAGGTGTTTAAAGTTCTAACACAGTCAAACATTTTTCAGGGTTATTCCTTTCAGATCTGTTTCTTTNAGAACTTCANATACCCTTGGCATTTTCAGTAATATGATACTGCAAATTCAAAAGCATTTATACTCCAACTTTCCTGTAAGTATTTTCTTATAAAGGTGATTATAGTATAGTCATAAGTAAAAGTTATCTTGACTTGACTTTTCAGGATTTTTTATTATTGTTTAAGCTTTTTCATTTATATATATATATTTTATTTATTCTTTGTGGCTTTCACATCATGGATCTCAATCCCATTCACCTCCCCATCCCTTCCTATCCACCCTCTGCCTTTGCAACCTCCTCCCAAAAATTAAATTAAAAAAAAAATGGAAAAATCTCACCATGGAAGCTGTAGTGTGATATAGTGAGTCACA
>LZPO01108088.1:70870-107329 GCA_001675575.1 Neotoma lepida | reverse complement strand
CCTGCTAGGGATGGGGCAGGCAGGACCCATCTTCTCAGGGCTGGGGAGGACATGGAGAGTCGCATCAAACGCAAACGNGTTCCAAAACGAACTGTGGGAATTAAGTGCTACCTCAGAACACCTTCAGGAAAGGCTTTCCACCCTAAGGACTTTATAATATCAAGCAGAACCCGGACGCCCTGTGCGTACAGTTGAAAGGCTGGGCGTGAGGGTAGGGGGAGACCTTTGTCTTGTAGCTGCTCGCAGAAAAACTAACACATCCTGTGGTGGTATATACCTGCAATCCCAACACACTGGGAAAGCTGAGGCAGGAGNATTGCCTTGAGCCCGAGGCCAACCTGGTTTACATAGCAAGCTTCTGCTTTTAAAAATAAACAAATGACCCCCAAAACACAGCTTTCTGCCACTGACCCCAAAGTGCAGCAGGGAAACTTGGAATTTCCTGGGACTGAAGGGACACCCAAGACTAAGTTCTCAGCACAAAGGAGATTTATCTGCCTCAGAGGAACAAAGGGCAGGGAATAAGAGAAAAAGATGGGAGACTGAGGACAAGAGAAAGGGGGGAAAGTTATATTGGGGGGGAACGGANACAAAGGACTGCCTCTGGACAGAGAGGACACAGACATAGGCCAACAGGTAAATGGCAGTTTANAAATGGAAAAGGGGAAACCCCATGTTAGAATGACGTGTTTAATTTGATTGGGCTTGTTAATTAGGGCAGCCAAAAGGGGACTTTTGGTTGCTGGACTTCAATACTTTGATAGCTGGACCTTGGTAGTGGTCCAGCTTGGGAGAAGGAAGTGGCCAGTTAAGGGAATAGATCTTGGTGGCTAGTTTTAGGAATGTAATCTGATGNTTTTTAGCAAGGCAGAGGAAATGGGGGAGAAGGGCAGGCATGGCAGAGCTTCAGGGACTNAGTGAGATCATTGTCCCAGAACCTGGTTCTCTGAGTGAGGACCCTCATTAAAGATTTTGTGATCCACACTCTTAGTGATGCTGATTGCCCAACAAGTTGTTNATGAGCAATCACAATTTATCTGATTACATGATAGGTTGTGGGTACTTTTGGTTTCAGAAAATTTCTCCAAAAGTAATGCTTATTGTGGTGATAACTAGGAGAGTGATATTAATGTTCTGAGTACTGCAACATGCTGGAGCACCTCGGACATGCCAGTTTGCCCCTTTCTAGGTTTTGTGCATAGTTTTCCTTAAGAACTAAGATCGATCACAGAAATTGGCTGAGGAGAGAAATGGAATTTTTTCTTTTGTTCCTTTTATACAGATTTTTACATTACTACTATTGTCATTATCCTTTGGTCACACATCCCAAACCCATACTCAGGTCTCACACAGCAAGGACATTTCTGCTTCTGCTTCCNCTGGCTTTGGCTGTCTTATGGCTTGAATGTGAAATATCCAGCACCNACTCATGTGTTTGAACACTTGATCCTCAGCTGATGGTGGCTTTGGGGTAGGTTGTGGTACCTTTAGGATGTAGGTCACTGCAGGGCAGGTCATATAAGGTACAGCCTGTCCTGCTGAGCTCTCTGCAGTTACCTCACACTTTTGCTGCCAGAGAAACACCATGAGCTGTCAGATTCATGATCAACTATGAACCAAAGCAAGTCCTCCTTCCCTTATGCTGCTTTTGTATTTGGCCACATAGGCAAGAAAAATAACTAAAGTAGGTTATCNNAGAGTATTATATTAAGATGTGTTAGNTTGGTTTATGCTGTGGAACATTTGTTTAATGATGCAAAGATGTGTTGCATTCTTTTATTGTTGCATTTGTTTGACTCTGTGCAGCTGTGTTACTTTGCCTGTCGAAAACACCTGATGGTCTAATAAAGAGCTGAACAGCCAATAGTGAGGCAGGAGAAAGGATAGGTGGGGATGGCAGGCAGAGAGAATAAATAGAAGGAAAAATCTGGGAGGAGATTGACCTGAACTCGTATGACCTGCCCTGCAATGAGAAAGAGCAAGAGAAGAAGGAGGACATTAGGGGCCAACCACCCAGCCAGCCACGGAGTAAGAGTGAAAGTAANATATACAGAAATAAGAAAAGGAAAAAGCCCGGAGACAAAAGGTAGATGGGATAATTTAAAGTTAAGGAAAGCTGGCAAGAAACAGGCCAAGCTAAGGCCGGGCATTTATAATGAAGAATAAGCCTACATGTGTGATTTATTTGGGAGCTAGGTGGCAGGTCCCCCAAAAGAGCAAAAACCAACAACAGTAGGTTCTGTAGAACAATGTTTCTTTTCTCTGGGTCAGAGGCAAGGAATCCGTATTTGTCAGAACAGCAGCAGAGTTGAGACCTCATAGATTCTCAGGCACAGTGCACATGTGCTGTGAAGAGCCGAAGGTGAGAGACTCCAGGTCCTGCTTGCTAGAAGAGTTTCAGAGGGCCTCCAAGCCCTAAGAGTCAAGTGTCTCAAATTTCTAGGCCCAGATGTTATAACATTAGCTGCTGTAAGAACCAAGGGGCTTGACCACTCATGACTCAAAAGCTGGAACACTAGCTGTGGGACCCCAGTACCTAATGCTTGGGAACTACAGCTCCAGCTGATACCGGCTGCCGCCACCACCGGCTCCTGATAATAGCAGAGAATTACAACTGCTCCCAATTGCTTGCTTAGGGAAGCAAATCACAGAGTAATAAGCCCCCACCCAAAACCCTGGAAGCAGTAAGTCTCTGGACTGTCGAGCCCATAGCCATAAGCCTGCAGTCTTCTAGACTTGCAGCTATGACAAGCCCTGGAGCCTACTGTCACTAGACCATAATCCTGTGACACTCAAGGGCCAGAACTAGAGACACAAGAAAAACTACTTTTCCTACTTCAGTTTTCCATCTGGATAGAACAAAGTACTTCAGTGAGCTGACCACTAACAGCCAGGCTTTCCGTAGGGCTTTTGCACCTCTGATAAAGATCAGGTTTTGTTGCTTTTTCACATTTTGTTCTGTTTATGTGCTTTCAAATTTTAATTGTAAGTATGAATTAATTTTATAAACAGAAATGAGGGGGTGGGAGGGAGAGAAAGGAGGGACAGAATCTTTCAGAAGCAAGACATCCTCTTTTGTAGGAGCGTGGAGGGCTTGACTAAATGATCAGAATAGAAGGGACAGAGAGGCCTGGCTCCAAAAAGTCTGAGCTGGGCATGACTGCAGTACCTGTATTCCTGGCTATTTAGAAGGCTGAGACAGGAGGATTGGAAACTCAAGGCCAGCCTGGGCTACATACATAGGTCTGTGCTTTAGATCTGAGCAGCAATGTGTCTACAGTACCACCTGATGCTTTGAATAGTACCAAGGAAGATTCTAGAACACTTCTGAGAAAACCAGAATGTTGAAGATGTAGTGAGGTTAAGAAAGCACATAATATGGACTGAAAAACACCACTCGGAGACCACTGCTGCCAGTTCTTTGATTATTTATTGATTATTATCATGAGACAGTGGTAATAGGGATAAATTTAAAGTTGGGAAAAGTCAGGGTGAGAGTGAAGATCATCATTTGGTGTGAAGGACATCTGTGACCAGGAGCCAGAACCCAAATTTACTAACAGAAAGGCACCCAGGAAGGCTCTGGTAGGGTCTCATCCAGAGGGGCCTTGGGACCTACTGGGGTAGAGATGCCCCACCATGAAGCCAGGTAAGGTTTCTGCTCTCAGCCTTCAGAATCCCCTAAGAAAACTACAGGATGGTGTGCCACCAAGGGGCTAGACAGAAGAGCTTGACAAGCTTGCCCAGCTTGGGAGGAGAAGATGCTGGGAAAGGAACCCAAGGGATCTTGCTACCCATTTCTACTTCCTTTAACTCATCAAGACAGTGAGTGATAGATTAGGACCTTTGAGGGGTTGCTTTTTTAGGTGGGTGGGATTGTCTGGATCATCAACTATAACATATGACTTCCTTTTGAAATAGAGTAGGAAAACTTGATGTAGCAGAGTCAGATATTTAAGTAGATAGATTTTATTTGACTCAATTTTCAATGCATGTACATGCCTACCACAAATAGACTTCTGTATACATTCATACAGAGCTGTTCACACATGCATTAATAGGGACACAGGTAGTGTTGCATGCTTTTGGCTGGTGACGGAGTGGAGCAAAGACATTATTTGTAAAGCATATCCTACTGGGTATGGGATTGGTTTAGGTACTCTATGATGTCTGACTGGACAGTGCTGACAGGAGTCTTGTGGAACCAGCGCATGACAGGAATCCCATCAGACCCCACCAGGAACTTCTCAAAGTTCCAGCGAATGTCATGGACCTTCATGGGATTCCAGAAGAGATATTCTGAAGATCCCAAAAGTTCAGAGGTGGGAGGGCAGGAGTTCTGCAGCAGAGACATGAAAAATAGAAAGATGATCTCATTTCTGCTTCTATGTTGTCCAGCTTCTATGCTGTACATCTTAATGTTTTAAACTCCACATGCTTCCGGCCCCTCCCAGGCCTATTAATATTCTACTAACAGCACACCAAGGCCATTCTAAGCAGGGTAGAAAGGATGACAGTCAGTGAAAAGCATCCCAATTTCCTGCCTCTCCCCTAGTCTCATGATTTCATCATGATGAATAAAAGAACACCTTCAGCAGGGGCATGGTGGCACACACCTTTAATCCTAGCACTCAGGAGGCAAGGAAGGCAGATCTGAGTTCAAGGCCAGCCTGGTCTACAGAGTGAGTTTCAGGACAACCAGGGCTACACAGAGAACCCTGTCTCAAAAAAAACAAAACAAACAAACAAAAAAAAACAAAAAAAAAAAACCTCTTTCTTTCAGCAAGTCATGATTTCTGTGGTTTCAGTTTCCATAGGTGAAAAATAATAGGTTGGTTTTAGAGCTGTAGTTCCCAGGCTTTGGGACTTCATAAACCATAAAAGCTCAAGAGTTATTTTGGCAATAAGGAAATTAAAAACCTGTTATAACTATAAATTTAAATCTTAAGATATTTTATTTATTTACTTACTTTCTTTTTCTTTTCTTTAGATTTATCTTATTTTTAAATTATGTGTGTGTGTGTGTGTGTGTGTGTGTGTGTGTGTGTGTGTGTGTGTGTGTGTATCTATCTCAGGTGGCTATGTACACCTATGAGTACAGGTCTTGCAAAATTCAGAACAGGTTGTTGGATCCCTGGCTGAACAAGCGGCTGTAAGCTGCATGATGTGGGTTCTGGGAACTGATTTGGAAGATCAGCATGTTAAAGGCTGAGCCATCCCTCCAGCTCCATACTATTTAGTTATTTAGTTAGTTTCACTCAAGAGCCCAACCTGGTCTGAAACTCAGTGTGTAAGCATGTGGAGCACTGGGAATTCAGGCATGAGTCACCACATCAGACAGGACTTTTAAATATTAGACAGCTCTGTATGGATAATATCACTGTTTNGTTTGTTTTAAGACAGGGCCTTGTTGTGTAGCTGTGACTTGCCTGGATATGACTATTTAGACTAAGTTAGCCTAGAATTCACAGCCATCCCCCTGCCTCTGGATCCTGAGTTATGGCATTATAGGTATGAGCCACCGTGTTTTGTCATGGTCATCTTCTGTGCTACAAAAAGCAGTTCATGTGGTATAGCCTGACCATAACTTATTATTGGAATAAATAATTGTCTTTTATATTTAATAAGTAGATCTTTTGTTTCAGTTTGCTATGGATGAGTGAAAATATCCACAGGGACAGCTTTGTTCTGTAGACCATCCTCTGGGGACCAGTGACTATGTGATCCTTGTTGGGAAGGTCCTTCTTTCCTGGTCGTCTGCGGTTATAATACACAGTGATTCTTCTCCTTTGGCATTCTCTCTTAGCCATGTCTATGTCATCTCCTGACTATATAATGGATCCTTCAGATAAGAGACTAACCTATTAATAACTGTTAACTTGTATTTCACAGTTCTTGAACAAAGTAGAGATCTGATTAATGGTTATCCAATAAACAAATCATTAGCATTCAGCAGGGGAGGTTAATCCACATGAGAGCTATCATATATGTCTCCTCTGCTTGAAGCCAATGCCTCATGTTCATGAATTTACTCCTTAAGGAGTCCCATCTCATCATAGACACCAACCCCATTGCTCCCAAAGAATCCTATCTGACTGATCCATGCCATGTTTGTTCACTCACCTTTAGGAAAGAAAAAACCTTCTGCTCGTTTTCTCCATTTACATCCCCTTTCTCAAAGAGCTGGAAATTGGGGACATAGCCACCTCCTGGACGCACATATCTGCAGTGAAACAAGGTGTTCTCAAGAGAATCCAAATGAAACCAAGGAGGGATAGGAATGGCCACCAATGGTCCTCACAAAGGGATAGAAAAGATTACAGAAAAAGAGAGGAGGAAGGGGTGGGTCTCTGGGATCAAGATTCCAAGTAGGAGGCTTCATAGAATCAGGGCATTCCAAGACACTGGGGAGGGGGTATTTTGGCCTCAGCTTTCCTGGCCCATCTCCATTTCCAGTGTCCTTCTGTTCCCTGAATGTTGTTTCCTTAGATCTTCCCTGTTCTTACCCTCAAAGAAGCCAAGAGTGGAGAGAGTACTTGGGCATTTCCTGCAGGACTAGATGGAACTCCAGGCATCATGACGACATGCTTCAGCCCATTGTTCCATCACCCACCCTAGAAGACTCCAGAATGGGAAGGTGTCTAGGCAGAGGAGGAAAGGGCATCTCTAGGGCTCCACGTAACACTCACTTGAGTCCAAGGAGGATCTCTGAGTTTCTTCCAGGTTCCTGTTTTCCAAACTGGTTGCAAGGAAAGCCCAAAACAACGACATTGAACTGCTTCAGCTCCTCCTGCAATGTGTTTAGTTCTGTGGGTAGAGGGTGAAGAGCATGGGCTGACTCCCTGATCAAGCCTCAAAGAACCACAAGGTTTACCCTCTTATCCCATGAATACACCAAGGACTAGGAAAAGCTACAGACATTAAATAGGCAGAGCAAACAGCTATAGCACAGGTCTCTGGGGACTCATTTCAGTGGCTGCTGGTTTTGTGGCACAACATTTCCCAGATCTCCTTGCTCTTCGCCTCGCATGCAAAGATGATTAGACTTATGAAAAATCCTACTTGATTCTGAAAGGTTAGCCTCAAAGTACATTGTCTTCATTAGCTGGTGGAGCGGTTGACCAGATGTTTCATAAGGAAAAGGCAAATGAAATGGGCACTCCTGTCCTCCCACCGTGTCTCATGACAACCTCTGACACTCCAGTCACCTTCCCAGAAGCACTCTGCTGTTGCGAATTAGAAGTAATAAAAGGAAACAGAAAATCAGAGTCGGACTGTAGTGTTCACCTATAATCCCAGCACTTGGAAGACGGAGGCAGGGGATGGCTGTAAGTCATAGGTCAGCTTGATCCATGTAGTGAGTTCCAGGCCAACCAAGTCTATGTAGTGAGACACTTTCTCAAAAAGAGAGAGAAAAATCCAGACCTAACCATAGTATTCTCTACCCTGACCTCAATACCAATAAACTAACACCAGGGCCGACTCAGTAGGATTCCAAGCCACACACTGTAGACTGATCTTCATACGCCAAGAGCCCCTTATGTGTCTGCTCAGACCTGTGCCGCTGCTCTATCTTCAGTCATTTTTGGTTTGGAATTCCTCTTCAGAAGCAGTCACTAAGCTCATTTAGGCTCAGCTCTGCTTGCTGTCATCTCCCCTAAGAACCTCTTCCTAGATGAGTCCACATTTTAATATATTTCTTGTATATTTTATTTGAAAATATATATTTAATAAATTTAATATAAAATTTATTTTTGAGGCAGAGTTTCGTGTGTGCCCAGGATGGCTTCCCACTCATTTGTAGCCAAGGATGGCCTTGAACTTCTGACCCTCCCACCTCCACTTTCCCCTTCCCAGTGCTAGGATTAGAGAGCTGCATCACTATACTTGGTTTATGTGCTGCTGGGGCCTGAACCCAGGGTTTCATACAGGTTAGGTAAGTACTCGGCCATCTGAGCTACACCTCCAGCCCCTATAAAAATATTTTATATAAATAGTCTTAACCATTTCTTCAGTTGCTGCCTACATTTACCCGCCTCGCCTCTTCAGCTTCCTCCTTGCAGCATAAGCTCAGTAGACCTCAACTTTAGTCTCTGGCGAGCTCTGAGCCCTCTCAATTTTTCCATCAAGAGTAAAATTTGAGATGCTCTCCCAAATTCTCATGAAGCAGTTTAGTTCAAAATGAGTGAAGTAGCCAGGTATAATGGCTGAAGCCTGTAATCCCAACATTTGGGAGATGGGTCAGGAGGGTCAGAAGTTTAAGACCAACCTGGTCTACCTACCAGAGACCTTGTCTCAAACAAACAGAAAAGTGAGGAAATAGCAGGCACTGATAAGGAATAACGTCCAAGGTGTTTTATTATGTAAAAGAGCAAGGTAAAAAATAATTTGTGTGTATGTGCTCCTATCTCTCTTCACACACACACACACACACACACACACACACACACACACGAGAGAGAGAGAGAGAGAGAGAGAGGGACAGAGACAGAGATATTGGTTTCTGGAAATACATACTATAAACTTTGACAAGTTACATAAAGTAAAGGGAATTTGGGCAGTATGCCTATTAAACTCTTTTGTATCTTTTGAATGTTGTGAAGTATTTTATATTCAACATATGTATTAAAATTAAATTTAAAAAATTCTCTGAGACCTACACAAATGCTAATCAGGCATTCTACCATACTCTTAGCCCTAAAGTTAAATTATAACAACTTTCCAAATTTACCATATTTTCAACTTTTTGAAGGAAAGAAAATCCCCATTTGTTAACTGATACTAAATGGATTTTTGGCTCTTAAATTTAGGTTTTGGTTTTTTTAAAAAATTAACATATATCTTTTCAGGTTTTCCTTAAAGTTGATTCCATGTTAAGAATATAGAAATATAGTGGTTAAGAGCACTGACTGCTTTTCCAGAGGACTTGGGTTCGATTCCCAGTACTCACATTGCATCTCACAACTATCTGTAACTCAAGTTCCAGAGGATTCAATACCTCTCTCTTCTGACCTTTGTGGGCACTGCATGCATGTGGTTTACATACATAAATACAGACATACAGACATACATGCATACATACAGACAAAACACCCATATACATAAAATTAAATTTAAAAGCAAAAGACAAGAACAAAAGACCTGTAATTTCACCACTAAACTGAAACAAGTCTTTAGCTTCTCTTGAAATCTGAACCAGTTGTTTGGCTATGATTTGTATCATGTGGTATTTTATTCTTTTTTTTTTAATTTCCTTGAGACAGAGCTTCATGTATCCTAGGCTGGCCTGGAATATAATATGTAACCAACAATGACCTTGAATTCCTGACTATCCTACCTCCGTCTCCCAAACGGGGTTATAGGCTGTACTATTAACGCTGCCTGAGGAAGTGCCATTTTATTATAACCACAGCTAAGTCAAACATCCTCCTCTGAATGATAGCTTCAAAATACCAAAATTTGATGACACATGTGTCCTAGATGAAACATTGTAATATATATCAATTTAAGTCTTATTTAGGAAGCATAAAATTCTGGAATTTGTAATTATTATAGTTGCATTAAAACAAATTGATAGAGTGCAATAACAAACATAGTTCACACATATAATCCAAGCATTTGGGAGGCAGAGGCAGAAGGATCATGAGTTTGAAAGGTGAGATCTTATCTCAAAAATTATTTTTGAACAGCACCTGATAGTTTTGATTAGTCAAATAGGTAGCAATGTCAACATGTGGAATTTATAAAAACTTGTTCCTGTATTACTTTGGTCCATTTATCTGTAACATATGATTCAATAAACCTTTAGAAGTTATCGTGGATATTCTTAAAACAATAACATTCTTAGTGTGTTAAAAATTATATCTATCACTTGTACCAGTCATATGGAAACTTATATGTCCTTATTTGGATTAACAAAAATATGAAATTCTTCCATGATGGACACAATAGGGCAATGAAACATTCTTCCATATTTACCAGTTGCTCCAAGCAGCCTTCATGCCAGTTATAGTGGCTGGATAAAAACTTCATTCTCCTCTGTCATTTGGGGGTGCCTCCCAAAGATAAAAGACCAGTCATATTTCCTGTTGTTGTTGTTGTTGGTGGTGGTGGTGGTAGTGTGTGTGTGAGAGAGAGATATGTGGTGGTTGTGTGTGTGTGTGTGATATGTACATGTGTGGAGACGGGGGTAGATGTTTGGTGTTATCCTCTATCCCCACATTATATTTTTCTACTTTATGATATCTATATATATGATATTTTTAGAGATCATCTCTCACTGAACAGGGGTCACTGTTTTACCTAGACTGGCTGGCCAGCCTGAGGAATTCACCAGCCTCCTTGCCTCTTGTCTCCCAGTTCTAGGCTTACAGGCTTGTGCCTCTACTGTGTTTGGATTTTTGTAAGTTCTAGGAAACTGAATACAGGTCTTTGTGTGTGTTCAGCGAGCACTTTATGCACTGAGACATCTCCCTAGCCTCCTGATGTTTGTTTTTGTTTTGATATGGGGGTCTTAAGAAGTAGTTCAACAGCTGAGAATGACTTTGAACTCCAGATCCTCCTGCCTCCTGCTCACAAGTGCTGAGATGACAGGTTTGGACCATTACGTTATGCGATGCTGAGGACCAAACCCAGGTTTGTGTATGCTGGGTAAGCATTCTGCCAACCGAGCCACATTATGACTCCCCATTTCTTGGTTTAATATAAACCAATCTCCACTATTCTAGGTTCTGGCCTCTGAGTCACAGGGAGGCTTTGGTGATCTATCAATCAACCCTACAGAACATCAACATCAGAGTGTGCAACCATGGTCAACCATGACCAATCAAGACTGCTCTTCAGTCATGTCTGAACACACAAGCACACACACACACACACACACACACACACACACACACACACACACACACACAAAGTGTCTAAATCATAAATGACCAATTGCCATCCTGGCAATATAAATGATTGCAACTACTTTACCAGTTACAGCTTCAGCCTTTCTGTTTCTCTCACAATATAGACACGATTTCTTAAGATAACCAATCACATAACTGTCCCCTTCTTCATTTCCTGACAGCCTTTAATCCATAGCAGAGGTTCAGTTCCTTGAATTCTTTCCCACACTACCTGACACTAGCTCAGATGGCCTGAGTCTTTTTTATCCCTTTCTGAGAAGCCTCCTGTTCCCTATGGCAGATGGGCAGCAACTCCAACTCGTTCCACCACAGGTGTGTTTCTTAGTGGTTGTCCAACATATCTTGGGGAAAACGTTAGTGCTCTAGGATGGAGACAATTCTGACATTAAAAGCAGCAGAATGGGAAGGCTTAGGGAATCAGAGTCAGAGTGCTTATTCATTCCTCAATCCCAGAAACACAGTAACATAACACCGTCTCCCATGCCAATATGGTGGTGTGGCAAGCTAGTTGTGAGAGAAAATTGAAGCTTGAGTTCTTACCAGGATAAGTAGCTGTCAGGCCACAGAAGGATGCCACGTTGACAAAGAGGATGTGCTTTCCTGCATACTGCTGGAACTGAACATACTCCCCACCATTCAGGGTCTTGGCTCCGTACTCATAGATGGTGCCAGCCACCCCTTTGTTACAATCCACCTGTAACACAACACAAGTAACTCTCGTGGTGTGACCTAATAAACAATAATCCTCAACATCTGTCAGCATCTTCAAGGCACTTAAAGATTTTTCATGCAATATCTTAAAATTTTAAGAACTGAAGAATTTCTGTTTGAGGAACTCCACACCCACAAAGGCATTGGTGGTGAACACAGACCTGGGTGCCCCTAGAGGATGCCCTCTCCAGTGGGCTGTGACCTCACTTGATAGTAGGTAACCTGTGACTTCACAGCTGCCAATCAGAATTTTACATGCATCCTTACTCTTCATATGCCCAATAACAGAGGTCAAAGCTCAAAGGTCAGACTTAAGGACTTGCATAAGCATCATGAGAGCACTTTAGAAGTGTTTGGGCTCCCAAGAAGACATATTGGATGAAAAGCTGTAGGAATGGGACTCAATCACCAGTGGGTTCTCAGTTTAGCTAAGGTCTGGAATTACTGTGCTCTATGATAAAATTGTTCCTTGACTTTTACAGAAGGGAGCCAGAATTGACAAAAGATATACGAGTAGCTTAAAGCCACAAGTGAGGTTGAGGTTTTTCAACGAGTTTCTCTGATTTTAAAGTTAAAATATATTGGTCCCTCAAGTCATCTCCATTAGCCCCATTCTGCCTTCTAAGATGTACACAGCATTTTCTTTACAGGGATGGCTACTGACTCCCCATGTGGACACTTTTGGATACCAGTCCCTCCTCCTGGCTCCTTGTGAGGGTTTTTGGCTACCGCCCCACAGTGTGATGATTCTGCAGCTCCTTGGAGTGGCACCAGAAACTGAGGAGAAGTCCTTTCACTGAGCGGAGCTCTGNCTTCATCGTCCCCACCTCCCCAAAACAATCAACCTCTGTGTCTTAATAGTCACTGAAGAAAAGTTCCCCTTTCCCTAACCCAGGAGCCCTGGAGCCCAGTCCAGTACCCTCTTCTCCACTCTCTCTCTCTCTCTCTCTCTCTGGATTTGGTCCAATTGCTCTGAGAAGAATCAGCCTCCTTCCCAATTCACTTGCTACTTAACCACTCATTTCCCAGAGCCCATGGGGCTGCTCGAAGTTACAGATCAGGGATAGGATCAGATTCTGAGTTGTCAAGCAGCCATCAAGAAGGAATGGCAGAGGCAGCTGGGGGCAAAGGAGCTAGCTAGCTATATTCTGCTCAAAGGTCCACTAGGTGCAGAGAAACAGAGAAGATGCACGGAAAACACAAAGCACAGTGAACAGAGGCAGGAAAGTGCTGTGGTAGAGGGCAACCGTGGCAGAAGTCTGCAAAGAAAGGCTGTCCAGCAGCTCTCTCCCTTCAAAAACAGGATAGGCCCCTGAATTGCTTGGTAGCCACATTACTTATCAGATGTTGAAATCAGCTTAGATCCCTGGGTGGGAGGGTGGGGTGCTTACCTTTGTTTTTTGAGGATTCAGAGTCTCCTGAGCCAAGGCAGCTAGAAACAGTGGGAAAAGACAGGAGGCCCAGAACTGCTTGGCCATGGCTGTACAAGGAACACTGGGGGAGTCTCAGGAACTGTGATCCCTTTTGAGGATCCCCAGCAAGCACCAGTTTGGAGATGCACAGCCAATCACAGAGCTGCTTTCACTCTCCACCTCTCTCCTTTTCTTTCTTGTCCTCACCCTTGCTCTTCTGATACAGGAGACACGTGGTTAGGCACATGCTCTGACAGGTGAAGGTGAGATGAAGGTGGACACTTTTCTGTCTGGAACCTGAGATGCTGCTGCACCTCCCCTCTCCAAGTGACTGGAGGAAGTCATGCCACTGAATCGCAGCTTACTTTTCCACAACATATTCACGAGGTTTGCATGCAAACTCAAGTTTGAAAAGCATTGACTCAGATTGTCAACAGTGATGCCGACCAGAGACATAGGCACTGGCACCCTGAAGTTTTTTTTCCCCCTTAGGGACCTTTGCTCCTGCTCAAGTAAAGCCAGATCCTTGACTATGCTGTAGAAAAGCACTTCAGGACCAGAGAGAACAAAGCAATTAGTATACCAGGTATTTAGACAAAGAGTCATGTAGAGAAGGGCAGTGCACAACCCCAAAACATAGCTGTATGTGCTTCTGTGGTTTTCTAAGCCAGTCCTCAATTTACAGTAAGATTAATGTAAATAAGGTTTAAAAGTAAAAAAAAAAAAAAAAAAAAAACCCACTGGTTTAGTTTGTAAAGATTTACATTTTAATTTAGTATTTGTGTATGGCATGTGAGCATGAACAGGGAGGTCACAGAACAGCTGTATGCAGCTGGTTCTCTTCTCCTTTACATGGGCTCCAGAGAGTAAACACAGGTCAGGCTTGTGAGGCTGACACCTTTACAAGCTGGAATTTTCTTAGTTTTTTTTTTCACAGTTCTGACAACCCAAGATGTCCCCATACATCCCCTCATGGAAAACGGTTCCCAGTTGATTACCATTGTGTGGGAGTTGAGTGTTTGTGTTTTGTTTGTTTGTATGTTTGTTTGTTGTTGTTGTTTGGTTGATTGGTTGATTTGGTTTGGTTTTTCGAAACAGGGTTTCTCTGTGTAGCCCTGGCTGTCCTGGAACTCACTTTGTAGATCAGGCTGGCCTCGAACTCACAGAATTCTGTCTACTTCTACCTCCCGAGTGCTGGGATTAAAGGCGTGCACCACTGGTTTTTGTTTTGCTTTGTTTTGTTTTTCAAAGGCAAGGTTTCATGTATCCCAGGCTGGCTGCTAATTGATTTGCAACAGATAATGACCTTGAACATCTGACCTTCCTGACTTCACCTCTGGGTTGATATAGATGTTTGCCATTATATCTGGTGTTCTCTAATGTTGAGGATTAAACCCAGGACTTCTTACATACTAAGCAAGTGTCTACAAACTGAGCTGTTATACATGCCCAGGCCTATTGTCTTAGTCAGGGTTACTATTGATGTAACAAAAGCAACTTAGAGAAAAAAATAGTTTATTTGGCTTACGCTTCTACAGCGTAAGGAAGTCAGGACAAGAACTCAAATAGGGCAGGGACCTGGAGGCAGGAGCTGATACAGAGGCCATGGAGGAGTGCTGCTTACTGGCTTGTTCCTCACAGCTTGCTTAGTCTGCTTTCTAATAGAACCCAGGACCCCCAGCCCAGGGCTGACCCCTCCCCCATCAATCACTAATTAAGAAAATGTGCTACAGGCTTGCCTACAGCCCCATCTTATGGGGCAGTTTCTCAGTTGTAGTTCTCTTCTCTCTGATGACTCTAGCTTGTGTCAAGTTAACATAAAACTAACTAGCACACCACCAGCTTTTCTTCCTTCCTCTCTCCCTACTTCCTTCCTTCCTGCCTCCCTCCCTCCTTCCCTCCCTTCCTTTCTGTATTTTATATGTATAAGTGTTTTGTCTTAATGTATGTAAGGATATGCTACATGCATTCCTGGTACCTGCAGAGGCCAGAAGAGGGTGTTGGATCCCCTGGGACTGGGGTTACAGGCACTTGTGGGCTCCCATATGGGTGGTAGGAATCAAACCTCTAGAAGAGCAGCCAGTGCTTTTAACTGCTGAGCCATCTTTCCAGCCTCATATTTTTCTTGAAGAATTCTACCACCACCCCTTTGTAAAAATGAAATTAAAGGTTTTATAAGATTTACTGTTTGTATTTAGGGATGAATGAGGAGTACTGACAGAGCAAAGCTCAGAGTCACAAACATTCTGGCCTTAAGTAAGCAGAATTCATCAATGTCTTTAACATCCTTGTTTGAGATGTTTTTAGGAAAACACAAATTATTTCTGCGGGCAATTTTGGATTGATTTGTTGTGATGAGACTTCTTGACTTTCAGAGAGCAGAAAGGGCAAACTGGATCCCAAGGTAAAGAGGTTTCTTTCTCTTCCCATGACCCCTTAATTTTCCCATTCTTTTTACTCTGCCTCAAGATGACTATCATTTGTTCTGTCTCTTCAAACTTCACCACTTAAACAAACAAAAATTGTCAAGTTTGTAAAATATGAAGCCAGGCTTTTGATGCTAAGCATTCAGCTCTGCCTTTCCCCTGGGAAAGTTCCTTAACAGAGGAGGGACAAACTGAGGGGCACACATTCATAGTGGAAAGTTATCAAAGAGAAAGCTTTAGGCCATGAATCAGGAATGGTGTGGGCTTCAGTCTCCTCCTCTGCAGATACTTGCAATAGTCTTTGCCTTGCCTATTCTAAAAATACGTTTTTGTGAAGTTTTAATAAGATAACAACCAGACTATTGTGCCAAAATCTTTCGAGTGGGTGAGAATTGTATCTCCCGGCTGCTTCCTCTCCTCTTCTCTCCCATCCACCTGGTTTTTACTGCCAGCTTAGGGTCATGAGAAAGCCTTGCTTTCCAGTTCTAATCCCTCTGTCATCCAGCCCCTGCCACCTGCCTGCCCCTTCCAAGTTAACACAAAGGGCCTTCTATGCCTCTGCGAAGTGGGATCTGGATGGAGTTCCAATTCTTGTGAACTCTTAGAAGGCACCCTTTGGGTTATCTGGGATTTCTGCATTCCTCTACAGTACAGGATCTGATCCAGACACCCCATGCAGCCAACCANTCTCCAGGGCCTTGAGGCAGTCGTGCAGAAGGCACTCCTCTTCGTGCACATCTCCAAGATCTTCAGCCTTCTCCCAGTCTCAGTGTTAAGAATAGCTGAACCTTAGAGTGAGTGTATTTTCCCACTTTACAAATGTGAGCGTAAACTTACAAAAGGTCACTTGACTTATGCTTTTCTGTTTGTTTTTCTTCTTCAGATGCACTAACTACACATATCAAGAATGTGAAGAGTGATATTTATTTGTTTGTTTGTTTGTTTGTTTATTTATTTATTTATTTATTTATTTATTTATTTATTTATTTCAGGATCCTACTCTGTAACCTTGGATAAATTGCAACTTACTATGTAGCCCAGGCTGGTCTCAAAGCTCACGGAAAGTCTTTGCTTCAATGCTCCAAGGGCTGGAGTTACAAGCATGAGCCACAACCTGGCTTAACACTGATATATTTGCTGTANTTTTCTTTTATTTACATTTTTGTGCATGTTCTGCCTTGTACTGCCTAATGCTTGAGGAAAACTCAGATTCAGGCTGGCTGTGGCTCTAATCCTGAGCTTCCATGATGACCACTGGCCCCAACTTAAAGTCCTCCTGAGATTCTGTCATTATTACCAGAGATCCTACCTTCATCTGCTTCAGGAAATAGTTCTAGTAGCTAGTGACAGAAGAGAGAGATTGAGGCAGAAGGATTGTTGAGTTTGAAGCCATCCTGGGCTACCTTCAGAGACCTTGTCTTTAAAAGAAAAAGAGATAGAGAGAAGATATAAGTGACCAACAGTGTATGAAAAAAATCGACATGACTGATCAACATCTAATTTCAAATTAAAACCACAGTGAGGCACCATTTCATACCTATTAGAATGGCTATGTAGAAAGGACTGAAAAGCACTGGAAGGGATGCATACTGTGAAAATGAGCATAGGATAGCCCTCATTGCCTGCTCCTCTCCAGGCTTATGTAGTAAAATGTCCCTCTGCCTCCCTGAAGGATGTGAGTGGCTGCATTTAGGGATAATCTAGATAATCCAGAGTAATCCTCCATCTCAAAATCCTTATCTTAATCCCTTTTGCAAAAATAGTTCCCCTATAAGAACATTTACAGGTTCCAGAGACTACAACAGTCTTTGTGTCCTGCCGCCACATGCCCAACACACACACACACACACACACACACACACACACACACACGCCCCTTCCTAGCTTATGTCTTTCTCTTTTACTCATCCCCTACGTGGTCCAGAGAGGCCACAGACTTGGCTCCAACAAAGACTAAGAGCAATCAAATGGGAACACTGCTTTCTGAGCTCTCTTCAATGAAGTCCTGATTTAAAGGTCTCTTGTAGCTGAGAGGGGTATGTGAGTCAGCAAACACCAACTTAGTTTTCATTTGTTTGTTTGTTTTTCTTTCAGNTCTTATAGACTAAAGGTTTGTTGCCTCAAGGTTTTCCTGCTTTAGGAGCTAGTCCCAAGACCCAAAAGGACCGCCTGTATTTGTGATCAAACAGCAATAAATTTTGGGTTCCTATAATATCCTCAACAGCATCAATGCTCCCTTTGAATAACTCAAAACTCAAGAAGACACTTTATTCACATTTATTGGGTTACTATAAAAGATGCAACAGAGGAGCAGCCAAATGAATGGAATGTGTAGGGCAGGATATGAGGTAGGTAGATGCAAGCAGCAATGTCTTTTTGTGTGTGCACACTTTTCTCAGCACTCTAAGAATTCACCACCTCAGAAGCTCTCTATGCCCTGTTGTTTAGGGCATTCTACGTTACTAATTAAATTACTAATTACATTGGTCATTGAGGATTGAAGTAGATCTCAAGTACATTCCCTCCTCAGAAGATGGCAGAGACAGCATCAAGCTTCTAGCAATCATGCCTTGATTGTTCTAGCAACTAGCACCCATTTTGAAGAGACATTTGTGTCATCTCATTAGCAAATAAAAGGCATACCTGTCACTCAAGCAATTCAGAGGGCTTTTGGACCTTTGTACTAGGAAAAGGAACAAAGACTAAACATTTTCTAATATACTTGTAGACATGCTCGCATCAAGTATCTGAGGTTGGCCTCGAACTCACATCCTCCTGCCCCAGCCTCGCCAGCACNTGATTACAGGCATGTGTGCCATCACACCAAATACTTCCTGACCTTTTTNAAAACCGTATTGTAGAGATAAAAGTAAAGGCAAAAATCCTTATGCCTGTCATTCTGACTGGCCGTAACCTGATCGAGTGACTTGTAGTAGTCTATGCAAACATTTAGAATCCATGCTCAGTGACTCATTGCCTGACTCAAAATGACTAATCTCAAGAAAAACAAAAATTTGCCCCTTAATACGATAGCAAAAGTTTGTCCCACGGAACCTGGAGCTCCCGTTTCAGCTAGGCTCTCTGANNNGCCAGTGGACTCTTGGGGTCTGCTTGTCGNTATCTCCCAATACTGGAGCTATAACCATATGCAGCCATGCCTGGTGCTGGGAATTCAGACTCAGGCCACCACACTGGCAGAGCAGGTACTCTTACCCACTGAGCCATCTCTTCAGCCCCTACAATAAACCACTTTTAAATGAAGATTTTTCAAACTTATCCCAAAGCAGGCACATTGTATCATGGTCTTACGTGTCTTCCCCATCAAGATGTCAGTGTCTCCTTCCTCCTCCCTCTTCATCTCTTATTTTGCTCTCTCCCCAAAATAGCTTCGTGTTTCTCTATTTTCTCCCATAACTACAACATCACCAGCAAAACCAACAACAATTATTTAATGTTATTTAGGATGCAACTTAGGTTCAAATATCCTTAATTATCTCAATGTTGCTGATTCTTAAGCAAAAACACCCAAAGCATGAAACAATTCAATCAAACACTGAAGTGTCACATGATGGTCAACAATGATACATACGACATATACATGTACATATGACATATACATATGACAATGTGTTTATTCATTCTCCTGATGCTAGGTATTTGTTTTATTTCCATTTTATACTTCTGTGTGTAAGACTTGTATGAACATTCTTACTCAAGNTTTTTTGTAAACATGTTTTCTTTTTTCATGGGTAAATATTGGGATTGTTGAGTCATTGATTATATGAGTTTAACTTTCTTAAAAAATACTAATAATTCCCAAAAGTGATTTTACCTATTTAACTTGTCTTGTTTTGGTTTGGTTTGGTTTTTTGAGACAGGGTTTCTTTGTGTAGCCCCGACTGTCCTGGAACTTGTTCTGTAGACCAGACTGGCCTTGAACGCAGAGGTCTGCCTGCCTCTGCCTCTTGAGTGCTGGGATTAAAGGTGTGCACCACCACCTGGCAACCTATTTAANTCTTTAATGATCATATTTCTCATGTGCCCACAGCACATCCACACACCTGAAAACATAAGCATGCTGGACTACATAGTCTTAAAATTCTTCCCTGCTTTAAGCAGTGAGANATGCCAAGTCATTCAAAAGCAGAATTGTTAAAGGCCAAAGGTTTGGCTTAGATTTATATATTTTGTTGGCTAGATGACGTAAGNTATACAGGGAAGAGGACCCTGTATTGAGAAAATGGCTTCATCATATTGGTCTGTGGACAAGCCTGTGGTGCATTTTCTTGATTGATGATTGATGTGGTAGGCCCAGTTCACTGTGGGCGGCACCATCACTGAGAATGTCATCCTGGNTTCTATAAGAAAGCAGTCTGCGCAAGCCATGGGGAGTAAGCAAGTAAACATCACTCCTCCATCACTCCTCCACAGCCTCTGCATCAACTCCTGCCTCAAGCTGCTGCCCTGACTTTCCTTACTGATGAGTGTGACATGACAGGTGTAAGCTGAAATAAAGCCTTTCCTCCCCAAGTTGCTTTTGGCCATGGTGTTTTATCACAGCAATCCAAACCCTAACTAGGACATACATCTTGTAGGCAAAAGCAAATTAAGTGAAACGCAGGATGACCATAAAGCTCCTGAGATAGAAAGAAGGACTAGAGGACACTTCTGTGTTCTGTGGGTGCAGAGAGGCACTAGTAGGCAGTCACTGGGATGGAAGCAGNTGACAGGGACATTCAGGCCACAGAGAGTCTGAGATACCAAAGTTTAAAAAAAAAGTAGCAAAGATTGCCAGCTATGATGGCTCATGCCTGTAATCCTAGTACTCAGGGAACTGAGGCAGGAGAATTACTGTGACTTCACCTAGCCTAAGCTACAGGGTGACACTGTCTCAAAACCAAGGAAATGAAGCAGAGACTCAAGGAAATAGAAGGCCTTAGGGTGCTGTGCTGAGAATAAGACACCTAGAAGCCTAAGAGTGCTATTCTAATAAGAGGGAGTTGGATGGAGGATTTGGGATAAACACGGAAATAAGATAAGATAAAGTTGTACTCATCCTAATCCCATTTATTAAAAATTTAAGCTCATAATCACATACTTCTGTGGAATACAATTCCTGCAGATTCTAGCACGTCTGTGCACTGTGGCACAGGCAGTGGCTGCTGTTGGACTGTCTTGTGAAGAGTAGCAAACAACATTGGAAATTATCGTATCCCCTTCAGGAAGGGACAGTTTGCCTGTATCCCAGGGGTGAGCTCATCTCTATCCCATGAATCAAAGATACGCATGCCCACTGCTCTTTATGAAGCATTCAGGTCCCCATAGACTTCAGAATACCTCTCCTGAAGTGCAGCTCATCAGAAGGGAGGTGTAATCTCNCCCTCTTTGGTCACTCTTTTGAGACCTAGGAACTCAGCCTACATTTAAAAATACACACTGAGCATTGATTGCTGCTCTGATGTTATAAACTGCCTTCTGTGCCCATGTATCTTCCTAGTACCCACAACATTGTAGGAAGCTGACTTTTAGCTTGCAACTGGGACAAAAGTTTAATCACATCAAAGTTCTTTCCAGTTACATATGATTTCTTCAATGACAGCAAAATATCTTCCTCTCCACAGTTCCATATCCTAATTTGTCAACAAAGGAAGTTCCTCCTAACATCAGGAGATTAAAAGACTAACAAACAAGAAACCACAGGAGCTCAATTACAGAGGTTTCTCAAAAAGCTAGAAATACATTTACCATATGGTCCAAATATACCACTCTTGGTCATATACTTAAAAGACTGTATATTCTACTACAGATTTACTTGCTCATTGCTGCTCTCTTCACAATAGCTACAAAATGGAAACAACCTAAATATCCATCAGCTGAAGACTAGGTAAGCAAAACACAATACNTACACACAATGGAATTTCATTCAGCTCTAAAGAAATATGAAGTTTCCACGTAAATGAATGAAACTGGAAAAACTATACTGGGTGGGGTAACCCAGGCCTAGACAAACACCACGTTTTCATTCATATGTAGTTCCCAACTTCCAGTCTGAAGTTTGTGTGTTTGACTTGGATTGGCTATAGAAGCCAGACAACTGGAAAGGGGCCTTTCAAGGTGGAGAGAGAAAATGTCAAGGGAGGGGAAGAGTAGAACACACGGTGTGTGAAGGGGTAAGAGACAATAGTGGGGGGGTGGTGAGGAGGAGGGGGAGGGGAGGAGGGGATGGGGAGGAGGGGCGGTTGAAAGGTTAGCTAACACTAAAGATGTTTGGAGAAAAAACATATAGAAACATACTATTTTCTAAGCTTCCTAAAAATAAATATTTTTTAAAGAGCTTAATTAGAGTTCCCCTGCATGAGGGTTAATTCTCCTCCTAGAAACCACAGGTTATTAACAAAAGTCCAGTGCCAGGTGGAGTTGGTGGGTGGTGGAGTCCCAGAGACCCACAGCACAATGCAAGCTATTGCCGTTCCTCGTGGCTGTNCACGAGAACTTGATGGTAAAACCCTACTGGTGAAGATATGGTGTGTTTCCTCAGTATGTTGTTGATTTCTAAACTTTGGGGCTCTGGGACATTCATTTTTTAAAGAAANTTATTTCATTGTCACATGTTGAGAGGAGACAATCCCTTTGTTCCAGAAACAATCCTATCAAACACCTGTCNGACCTTGAAAAGCAAAAAGAACCAAATTCATTCAAAGCTCCTAAATCAGCAGTGTTGGCCGAAGGTCAGAATGGTTTGCACTGCAGCGCTGGCCTGTTACAAACCNCCCTCTCCCTTTCTCCCTCNCTCTAGCCTTCTCTCGCATAGGAGTCAGAATGGTGTGGGTTACTTCAATTCCTGCAGTTAGACATGGGAAGAGCATTCTCTCCCCCACAGCTTCCTCCAGCCCATTAAATTGGGTGTAATGGACAAGAACAAGGCCTCAGGAAGGACACATTATTCCTCTCACTACCTCCCTACTGAAGCCTCCAAGAAGCAGACTTCCGTTTGGAGCCAGTTGGAGGAGGGACACTTGGCATTAATGACAGACCCATCAGGAAGTCTGTACTCAGCCAGCTGCTTCAGTGAACACTCAAATTTAAGGCACAGATTGGCCATTCTGCCCGAACTTTATCATGTCGGGCAGGTGTGTGGGGGGGTGTGCTCCAAAGGTTTAGAGTACATGAGCTTGAAAATTAAATACACCAGGACAGTTAGTGCGATTCCTATATTTCTAAGCATGCATTATGGGGAATTTCCACCAGGTGGTGGAAGGACAAGTAGATTTGAATAAGAAATCAAGTTTATGGTCTGGATTTGCGCCACTGTGAGACTTGTCAAGTAATTTTGCCTCTCAGAACTTGCTTTTTTCTGCTGCAAATTTGAGTAGCGATGTCTGCCCTGTCTCTGTAACTGGCTGGCTGTGAAGCTGAGTGAGATTATTAGCGTGTAANGTGTTCATGAACTATGACTTCTGTGCAAACNTAAGTGGCATTCCTTTACGTGGCAGATTGGAGTGAGTCCTGTGTTTCGCTCTTGTGTTCTAGAAAATAGGAAGACCCTAAGTGGAGATCTCCAAAAGCAACAGAAGGACCTAGTTCAGAACAGCCGAGAAAACAGGAAGGAAGACAAAAGTGCCTGAGTTGGCCGTGGGTAGCTGCAGAAGATGCCGTTTGAATCTGACATGGAGAGGCACACTACATCTCAAAAAGGTTGTCACATGTTTCCTTTGTGTTCAAAGGAACTAAAACCAGAACCTAGTGTTGAACTTTAGGTAGGATTATGTCATCAACAAAGAGTAAAATCTAGACTGCTGCTTCATGGGTGTGTGACCTTGAGCAAATCCCAACTTTCAGGAAGACCGTAGTCTGACTGGGAAAAACAGACCGAGGTTGGGATCTGATTCTTCACACTCTGGTCTCCCACCACATTTTAAGATATTAGGAGTTTTACATTCAGGAGATTTTTAAAGATTTTTCAAGGCATTGTTCAGCTTAGTGTTGGATTGGCTTTTACAGACTTGATATAAGGCACATGTCCAACTATTTCCAGCTAAAATCTTACTTGTTAAAATTATATTCCTTGTCATTTCAGTGGAAACTTCCAGTCCCTTCGAATGTTTGTGTGCATCCACATACNTGCATNCAACCATGTAAGGTGGTCTCCATCAATGATGGGCCATCTGTGCAGCAGTGTCCTCAGGCAGCTGCCTGGGAGTCCTTTGCTCTACCCAGATGGAATTGGTGGGCAGGCAAGGACAAGTTCAACAGCACTTCTCTGGCANCTTGTTTCTCTTAGTGCTTGGGAGCCAGCAGGTGACAGCAGTGGACCAATGGGAGTGGCAGCATGTAGTGCCCTCTAGTGTTGCAGTTACTGTGCAGGTCTTGGGTATTGGGACCCTTAGCCCTTAACACTGGCCAGGGTTACTGCTCTTGGCCTGATGTCTGAAACCCTTGTCCTTAAGGACATTACAGTTCTCTAGAACCCCCTGACAAGCAGGGCCTGCAGCTTTCCTTCCCTGGTTCTTTATAGCCCTTTACCTTCACTCTCAGCTCTCTGCCTTCCTTTTGCCATCTCTCTACTTTTCCACATTCTTTCTTCCCTGGCTCCATCCCAACTGTTCAATTGCTTCTTCAGCTGTCAGACATTGGGTGCCTTGCTCTTCTGCAAGATATTCACAAGAGCTCCTACTGCCTTCACTCTGCTGGTTTTCTCTGTTACCAACTCAGCCCTTACTACAAATGTGTGCAAAAAACGTTCACTCAAGAGAAGCTTTTTATTGGATCTAATGCTACAGTACCAGGAGAGGCAGTGTGAAAGAATGTCTCCCAGCCAGCTCACTGAGCTCGACTCTAACTCAAGAAAGGAAATCTGGACCAATCATAGCCTCTTGTTTGGGCAAATCACAGCTTTTCCTCTTAGCATCAATCACAATCATTGAAGCTTTTGCTCTGCTCTAATCACACAGCCTTGCGTTTTGGACCAATCACAAGCCTTGCCTTTTTATCATCAAGCACAGTAGTCCCTCTGCTAGGCCATCAGGAAAAATGCCCCTCTGGCCCCTCTGGCCCCTCTGGTATAGGCAGAAATGGTTGCAGGGTCATCTAGAGTTCATCGAGGCTCGTCATAGAAAAGTTTGGTACAAACTGTTTCAAACAGCCATGGCTGAGGATGTGCCTTTCGGGGCTGGGACAATCAGTTGCCNTGATCAATAACTATCATCATGTTTCCAAGATGTCTGTAGCGTGTTCTAGGTGGCTGATGTGGGTAAAGATCACCTGGCTAGCTATTAGCCCTTTAGCTCAAAGCAGCCATGGCAGCGTGGCAGAGTCCAACAGCGGCTAATTAGGGAGTCAGATGGCCTCATGACCACTCCTTCCCTTCAACTCTGATGAACATCAGAAAGAGCTTATAGTGAGAACTTACAACTAATAATGATAGTGATTTTAGTGTGTTTTGCCAGTGTTTTAATAGTGTTTAATACTGGCCCAGTACCCCAGAGGTTCCATCTCAATTGTCTCAATAGATGCCCCTTAAGATTTATCAGCTAGTGATTCCATAACTATCCTTGTATATAGAACTTTTGATATTGAACTTGGACTTTGTGATGTTCCCATGGTGACACTATTGACTAACAGCCGTCTTATATATTATTTAAGGACAAGTCTTAATAATATACTTCCCAGGGGCTCAGAAGAGAAACTACAAACGGCGGGATTTATTTTCAGGAAAAGGATCTCAGCACACCAAGCTCTTTAGTCCATTTGCTTTAATTCTCTGGGATAAAGTTCTATCTACACAGCTACAGTTCTGTACTCAAACCTAGCTCCTTCCTTGCCTGACTTCTCTCTACCTTTATNGACTGTCCCCTCTAAGTTCTATCTTAATTCTCTCATCTTAATTCTGCCTCATCTAGGTCCTTCTCATCTCGTTCTTACCCATCCAGTACTTTCCCATCTGGCTCTTCCTCATCTCCCATCTTGTCCTCAAATTCTGCAGTCTTATCTTCCTCTCAGTCCTTATACCTCTAAGTTCTCCCCNACCAAGTTCTCCGTGGTATCATTATAAACCCAAGCAATAGTGATCCTCTGCCAGAGCAAAGTCACCAGGCTTGAATTCTTACAAGGTCATAAAGGCAGGTAAGAGTTTTCCTCAGGCAGTGACCATCAGGCTTTCTTTTATAACCCAAAATGGGAGTGGTGAAAGANGAGGTCAGCTGAGTGCTAATGACCAGTTAGTATATCAAAAAGGGAATCTATGTGCTCAACCTACGTTCCTAGAAGTGGTTAGGTAAGAAGTTAGGGGTCTGTTAGTAAGGTTGTATAAGAAAGGAGGGTCTCATCCTAAATTGCACAAGAAATTAAGTTATCCGCCTGACCTAGGATATGTCAGGTGTTGTTTCGTTTGGCCTTGGATGCTTAAGTCTGTTCTTAGAGAGTACACAGGTATCTCTGATAAGATATTTTCGTCCCTCCNGGGATGGTCCTGGCCAGAAGCTGCTAATGACAGTAATTGCAGAAAGGCCTGCAATTAGGGATCCTGGCTGCATTACTGCTCAGAAGGTTATCCAAAAATTCCTTTAGTAGAAGGGAAATTGTACNCAAAGAACGATGNGAAAGCTACAACANCACACTAGAACTTCATAGTAGGAAATGGCTAATAATCAAAAGCCAATATCACCAAGACTCCTTAAGCCTCGGCTACACCTCTGGAAGGCCTTGNCTTCTTCCAGGTATAGCTTTGTCATAATCAGCTGAATTCCTACTTTATAGAATTTTACAGCTTGCAGCAAGCAGATTTCTTAGAATGCATCCCCATCAATAAGCACACACAACTCTGTGCTCAAGATCAACAATCTAAATCCAAAAGAGTGCTTTGAGGCGTGAAAATCATCTCTTTTCACTGGGAGTAAAACTAAGGAAGGAAGCTGAGAGCCCCACAAGACATCCTGGACCACACTGGGGTTCCTGTCCGGAGATCTAGTACATTGGTTAACATGCCTGGCTGGGTGTCAGTCAGAGTTACCTTCACAGAGGTTTTTAGAATTTCCAGTTGACATACACAGGGTATATGAAAAAGGATTGAAGCGAAAGAACCCAAAACAGAGAAGATGATTTCACCATCTAGAAAGAAAATAATAAAGACTTGATAACTGTATCTGGTGGGAGGTGTGANAAGAAGNAGCAAGCAGCTAAGACAGGCAGTCTGGCAGTTGGTAGGCAATGCCCTGCCTGTGGCCACCTGCTGAGTCTGGGCTCCCAAGAAAAAGAGAAGAACCGCAACTTTAGTCAAATCATTTTTCTAGTCAAGCATTACTTTCGTCGGAGTAATTGAAGTCTGTTGAATTAGCAACTTGCGAATCTATTTATTTCAGGCTAGAAGTAGAAATATATTGTGTGTCTCCTTTATTTTTTAAATTAACCCCTCATGCTAGTTAAGTTTTGTCAGCCTGAAAAGTCAGAGTCACCTGGGAAAAGGGAACCTTGACTGAGGAATTGCTTCCATCAGATTGGCCTGTGGACATGTCTGCAGGATATTTTACTGGTTAACAATTGATGTGGGAGGGCCAAGTCCGCTGTGGGCAGTGCCAGTCCTGGGCAAGTGGGCCAGGGTTGTAAAAAGAAGCAAACTGTAAAAAGCAAGCCAGTGACCAATGTTTCTCCATTCTCTCTTTCTCCTTGACTTCTTTCAGTGATGGACTCTAAGCCAAATAAACCTTTTCTCCCCAAGCTGCTTTGGTCAGGATGTTTTATCTCAGCAACACAGAAGCAAATGAATACACTACATTTATATTCCCCCAGTTCAACAGATNAAGTCCAAAAGTCCAGAACACATTTTAATCAAAGTCTAGGTGATTGGGAAAGACTGAGAAATCAAAGCATGTTGTTCCAAGATTTATTATTCTAATCTTTAGGATAATCTGAGCTAAGACCCTGGGGGAGGACAGGACAGTCAGTGTCNTTAGGCAGGGAAGTGCCTTAAAGGATTTGAGGAGCTCTGTCATCAGCCTGTCGTTGTTTTAGGCCCCTCCCCACAGATTAGAGGCCTCCAGGAAGAGATCAGAGGTCTGACATGAGGAAAGACTTCAGTTTCCCAAGATAAATTGTGAATACTTGGGCTCCACCACCATAGAGAATAATTCCCACTCAAATTTCACTTTGGGACAGGAGGTGGCTGCTTTGGTGTGACCGTAAGGGGGGAGAACTGCAGAGTGAGCAGCTTGGGAAGAAAGCTTAGAGCTGGAGGGGAATCATTTCTCCTTCTGGTAACCACGCTCCCGTGGTCCACAAAGCCGAGCTGACAGTGCAGATNCTATGCGTGGAGGGGCCAGAGTTCAGTGTGGGAAAATCTGAGAATCCTTTGTTAGTCAAGGTATTTTTCAGTGTCTTTTTGTTCATTGTCTCATCAGAGTCTGGTTAGTTGATGAATTTGCCTCATTCTTAACAACTCCAAAGCATTGCCAGGCATAATGGTGCCCACCTTTAATCCCAGCACTCAGGAGGCAGAGGCAGGTTGATGTGTGCGAGTTCAAGGCCAGCCTACATAGTGAGTTCTAGGACAGCCAAAGCTCTCTCTAAAAAAAAACAAATACATAAAACAAGATAATTCTAAAGCATCTTGAACAGCTAGCACAGATCAATTGCCACCCTTCTTTACTTTATATCTTTTCACTATCTCGGTCAACATAGGCAACAGTTTTAACAAATATCTTGTTGCAGCATTAACAAGATGGTAATATTTCCAGGGTGAAGTATCTGTCTCCTTGATACATAAGTAGATGTGGACTAGAGATAATATTTTTTTCNGTAATATGGTAATGTGATGCTGACCGAGCTAGACCAAGGCCACAACCTTGAAATGACTGCCCTCAGAGTCCATTAGCCGTGTTGTTTCCCAGGCTTTAACTCCCAAGCTTGAACTACTGCCTCTGTGGGTCTAGTATATCTAGGGGGAGCAAGAAGACTCTGCTTTTGCCTCTCAAATATCAACAGAGAGGACTTGACAAAAAGCAGTGCGGTCCACGGAAGGCAGATCAAGAGGTGTCTGCTGGTGCAGCTGCCTAGCGCTACCACAGAGCTCTCTAATGGAGCATGGGAAACTTCTTCAAGGAGCAAGACTCCTCCAAAAGCGGTACTTGAGATTAAGCCCTTCCACAGCAGGCTGCCTAATGAGCTCTCCAAATAAGACCAAAGAAATGTCCAAACTGACAGAGATGCAAGTTTTATCACTGAAACAAAATAAATGTGAAATAGCGGGTAGGCAGTGGTGGCGCACGCCTTTAGTCCCAGTACTCGGGAGGCAGAGGCAAGTGAATCGCTGTGAATTTGAGGCCAGCCTGGTCTACAAAGTACAAAGTGAGTTCCAGGACAGGCTCCAAAAGCTACACAGAGAAACCTTGTCTCGAAAAACCCACAAAAAACAAAAAAAAACCAAAAAAAAAAACCTGTGAAATAGCAAGGCAACATGACCCCAAAGGACAAAAATTCTTCAACGACTGAATTCAAAGAAACTGAAATAGGCAAAGTGCTGGATGAAGATTTCAAAAGTTTACCAGTAAAAGCCAGCAGTTGCCTGAAAGAAAGTAGAAACAAGCAGATGAATTCAACTGAGGGCCTAGAAGGAGAAGTCAGTAAAATAGATGAGAAAATCAACAATATGGATAAAAATGGAAGTAATATGATAAAAAAATATGATAAAAAAATTTTTACCAAGAAGATTGAGATTTGGGGGGAAACCCAAACAAATAGAAGTGTTAGACATGAAAAGCTCAATGTATCAAATAAAAACAGTGGAAAACATCACCAATTGACTCAACCAATCAAAAGACAGAACATAAGGGCTGGAGGATGATGTCAATAAAATACTATATATAAACATTAATTATGAAATAAAGTGAAGCCAGGTGTGGTAATGTACGCACTTGGGAGCAGAGGCAGGAGGATCTCTGTGAGTTCGAGGCCAGCCTGGTCTACAGAGGGAGTTGCAGGACAGTCAAGGCTACACAGAAAAACCCTGTTTTGAGAAAACAAAAACTATAAAATGAATGAGCATTGCCACAGCATCCAAGATATCTGGAAAACAATTAAAAGACCAAATCTATAAATTCAGGAGATAGAAAGAACTGAGATAAAAGCCAAAGGCAAAGTAATCTATTTAATGAAATTATAGCAGAAAAATTCTCAAATTTAGAGAAATAAATGGACACCTCTATTAGTCCTGTTTTGTTGCTGTGAGTAAACACCATAACCTAAGGCAGCTTGTCGAGGAACATCTATTTTGGCTANGGTTCCAGAGGTAAAGTTCATAGTGTCATGAGAGGCATGGCAGCAGACCACCAAGCAGGAAGCTGAGAGATCACATCTCTCCATCAGCATCCAGGAAGGAGAGAGAACAAATTGAAGAGAGTCAAGGCTAGGAACTCCCAAAGCCCACCTCCAGTGACATAGTTCCTCCAGCAAGGCTACACTTTGTAAAGGGTTCATAAATTCCCCAAACAGTACCACCAACTGGGGACCAAATGGTCCAAATACGTGAGCCTGTGGGGGACATTTCTCATTCAAACACCACAACATCCAAATCCAAGAGGCACTTGGAACCCCCAAGAGATATGACTAAAAAAGAATCTCTCTACAACATTCATAGTCAAATGTCAAAAATACAAAGCAAAGAAATGGTATTAAAGGCCGTAAGGGAAAATGCCAACTCATGGCAAAGGCAAACACATCAGTAACATCAGATCTCTCACCAACTTCATAAAAACCAGGAAAGCGTGGAACAATGTATCCCAAGCTCTGAAAGTCACTAACTTCCAATCAAGAGTATCTATCATGACAACTATGCCAATACTGCAGAAGATACTTAAAGAAGAGTTTCAATTATGAAAACACAGAAAACAACACATTTAATGGGAGGAATCTGAACAAAAGTGAGCTAAGATGGAATCTACCATGGCCCACATAGTATGCCAACAATCTTTTCATGTTAATACAGAGTAAATAAAAGAACAATTACCCAGAAAGCCAGAAAAACGACCAGTAAAATAGTAGGAATTAGTAAATATCTCTGGTTGATAACTTTAAATGTAAATGGCCTCGATTTAGGAGCAAAAAGAAGCAGACAGGCTGACTCTATTGCAAAAATGAAATCCAGNCTGGGTGTGGTGACCCATGCCTTTGATCCCTGCTCCTGGGAGGCAGAAGCAAGCTGACATCTGTGAGTTTGAGGCCAGCCAGATCTACACAGTGAGTACCAGGCCATTCAAGGCTGCATAGTGTGAAACTCTGTCTCAAAACAACAACAAATCTAAATCCAATTCTTGTCTCTAAGATGCATGTCTCACTGTAAAGACACTCACAGGCCGACTTGAAGGATGGTATACAATCTACTGAATGAACGGAAGCTGAAAGCAAAGTGGTCTGGGATCAGGTAATCTTCAAATTGCTATTAGTAAGAAGAGATGAAGAAGATAGTAATATTGCATATTAATGAAGTGAATGATTCACCAAGAAGATACAACAACGTTAAGTATATATGGATTATATACTCAATTTCATAAAGCAAATAGTAAGAGAAATAAAGTATCTGACAAGTCTTGATACAGTAATAGTGGAAATAGTGGCACCGAAAACAGAAGCCCATGGAACAGTCTCTAATATAGATCACATCCTAGGTTACAAGTGTCTTCTTTTAAAACAAAATTAAAACCATACTTTTTGTGTAGCAATGTAGTTCACAAATTAATAACACCATAATAGAATGATTTGATATAGTTTCAAATAGAAGAAAAGCAAATGGCATTTTCTGTTATAAAGACCCTATAATTTTTTTCATTTTTATAAGAGGACCAGTGTAATAAATATATTCAATGACTCATCATGTCTAATTCTTGCAAGTTATCCTCTGATTTACACACACACACACACACACACACACACACACACACACACACACTAAATACATAAAATGTAATTTTTTTAAAGATTTTTTTAAAAAAGTATTCAACATTGCTGAGTGTGGTGACATACTCCTGTAATCCCAGAATTTTGAAAGTGGAAACAGGAAGAGTTCAAAGTCATCCTTGGCTATATAGGCATTTAATTCAGCCTGGGCTACACAAGATCCTCTCTCAAAAATAAAATAATAAGTAAAAATGTTCAATATCCTTAGGCACTAGAGAAATACAAATGGAAACTTCTGTGAGATTCTATCTCATCTCAATCAAAAGGGCTAAGATCAGCAACTGCTGGTAAAAACATGGAGAGAGAGGACATCTTTTATTTGCCTGTTGTAAAGACTGTAAACCAGTGTGGTCACTATGAAACTCAGTATGGAGGTTTCTCAAAATCCAAAATCAGTCCAACAATGTGACTCAGCTATCTGTCCTTGGAAATATCCCTAAAGAACTAATCCCTACTACAGAGCTACCTGCTCATCCATGTTTATTGCAAGGACATGGGTCCAGCCTCTAGGTGTCCAATAACAGACACATAGATAAGTAAAATGTGGTACATATACATAATTGTGACAGGAAAATGAATGGAACTAGAAATTACTATGTTAGGCAAAGTAACCCAGATTCAGAAAGACAATATTATATTCTTTCTCTCAAATGGATCCTAGGTTTTCTTTTCTATATATGCACTTATGTGGATATATGTATGGAGGGTTAATATAGGTCATGGAAGTGGAATGGGGACTATTGAGAGGAGGAAGTGGATGAGAGAGTCAGGGGACAGGGAGTGGGGGAGGAGAGTCAAGANAGACAAAGTATACATGAAAATATGACCCTGAAATCCATTACTTTATATGATAAATTAAAAAACAAACCCCCAAGTTAATATGTTCAAAAAAAGAAAGCACTGCATTCAAAGGAGCCACCTAAAAAACTGACAGTTTCCCATCAGCCATCTAGTGTGCAGGAGCACCGAATGTCAGGCTGCACCCAGGCTGGGGCCCACCAATCCTTTTAACTTGTGCCAATCTGATTAACATGGATGTATCTTTTTTTATTCATAACCCTTTGATTATAGTTGAGAGAGAACATTGTATCCTACCACAGATACCACTGGCTTTCCTGGGTTCTGCCCATTTCTCTCTTGATCAGATAATCTAAAATTACTGATTTATAAGTCCTTGAGGGCATTTCTATAATGAGCATATCAATGTGCTGTGGTTTAGTTTCAATTTCTGCCCCACTCCCCGCCACCAATTCTCTTAAACAGATTGGAGGTGGGTCTGTCCTGTGTTTTTTTTTTAAGTTTATTTTGATGTCCCCCATGTTTACCTTTTCCCCCTATACTTTGCTATTTGTTAAGTTTATTTTTTAAGATTTTATTTTATTTATTTATGTGTATGTGTCTGTGTCTGTCTGTACATATGAGCATGTGTATGTGGGTACCCTCAGAGGCTAGAAAAAAGCTTGAGATACCCTAACGCTGAAGTTACTGGTAGTAACTTCAGCCACCAGATGTGAGTGATGAGAACCAAACTCAAGTCCCTTACAAGACCAGCAAGTACTGTTAACACTGAACCATTTCTCTAACTTCTATCCTTTAGTTTTTTAAAAGCTAAAACAGCAGCCAGTATTTCTGTCACTGCTCAACTCTTTGCAGTATAGCAGTGTAATAAATAAATGTTCCTTTTTAAAAAAAGTTAAAATAATAATGTTAGGTAAAGTACTTGATTGATTGTGTTTGTTGTTATTTTATGCACTGAACTCAGAGCTTTAAGCATACTAAGCACACAGTATACCACTGAGCTACATATCTCAAGGCCTAGAAATGGTGTTTAGAANATCCATGTCAACTGTTTGGCAAAAAGTTTGTCTTTATCTCAACATTCACATCCACTCAGGAAAACCAGCTAAGGCTTCCAGGATCTATAAGGGCTTGCCACAACAATCTGATAATCCTGCCAGGATTTATATGAGTTCCAGGTCCTCACCACACCATTGAATTCTAAGTGCTCATGGGGGCGTGTGTAGGCAAGGATATGACTTAAATGCTCTAGGTTTGCTGGACAGGAATACTTGCTGCCCTTTGATTGGTCTCAGCCAGGTGTGGGCTGGTCTTTGTCAAGGTATCAAAAAACTGGGGAGATACAAAGACCTCAGGCTCTCAGACCAGCAAGTCATGACTATGCACTTAAGAGTCTTCCATCTTGTTCCACTTCTCCTAGCCAGCTATGTACAGACGACCCCCAGGCCGGAAAAGATGAAGGTGAGTGAGGTCCATAGAGAGCACAGCAGGGCTGNACATGGCCACAGCTAGGGTGAGAGATAAAAAATTACGGTGCACAGAATTTGTTCTATTAAAGGCAGCTCTGGGAAGATTTTCTCTCTCTTTAAACCCGACAAGAAAAGTTGCTGGGTAGATACGGTTTTAATGTCCCCAGAGCTGCCTTATTATATGCGGAGACTCAGTGTTTAATCAAAGCTAGTCTGGGGGCATGGAGACCGAACATTCAGACTCAAAAACATTTGGAAGAGCAGAACAATCAACATCAAGTATAAAGTGCAGGGGTGGTGAGATGGCTCAGCAGTCAATAGTGCTTACTGCTCTTACAGAGGATCAGGGTTCAGTTCCCAGCACCTCCATGGTAGCATGCAACTACCTTTAACTACTTCTCACCTCTGCAGGTTCCTATGTATACACAACATACATATATACACACTCAGACACACACACACATATACATTAAATAAATATAATTTATGGAAGGAAAAATAAACTGGAATAGCTGGGCATGGTTCATGCCTGAATTAGCATTCAGGGAGCTGAAGCTAGAGAATTGCCGTGAGTTTGAAGGCAAGCCTGGTCTAGATAAAATCAGACCATGCCTCAAACTCTCCCTCACCCTAATAGATAAGATGGACTAAAATGAGTCTTCAAGTTCAGAGTCTCTCTAAGATATTGCACTGTAGTACTCAACATGATTTTCATTGCTGTAGCTCCCTACCTGATTCCCCAAAATACTATGGCTTGGAAGTAGGCATCAAGAAGGTGAAAATGATTGCTTTTTATATGTTCTNTATATATACCTGAGTATTGCTGGTGCATGCATGTGTGCNTGCATGTGTATGTGCCTATGTGTGTGTGAGTGTGTGTGTGTATGTGTGTGTGTTTAGACAAAGGCTCAAAAACTTACATAGAGAAAGTGCCTTGCCCCTCAGAATAGGACCTACAGCCTCAGGTGCTAGTNATGGGATCATCAATGGTCCAGGATTGGAAATGTTGAGCTTTGTTTTGCAGTATTCCTTCTCTGGATGGGAGCAGATGGTGCTGACTGCATCCTTCCCAGCATTGCATTTCCAGGAAGTCTGGCTGATCCTTGTCTAAACTGATCTTCATTGTCTGATAAGGAAAGCCCATTTTGATTATTTTCCTAGCCAGCTCAGCAGTGCTTTCTCAGTTGATGGCATGTAGCTTTCTTTCTCTACTCCCTGTATTCCATGAGCAATTTATAGCTGCCTCCCCAGCACAGCGAGTGAATCTGGTTGTGCTGTGAGCATCTAGCCATCCACCTCCTCATTGCAGGGACCCGGCCAAGGCAGAGACAGAAATAGAACCTAGGACCTGCCTTATAGAGAAATTTAACATGAGGACATGTAATGAGAATTTCATGTAGAACTTATTTCTGATATCTGGAAATCTGCTCAAATATCTTCAGACGTGACAGACTAGTCTTTCTCAATCTGAGATAGGCTTTAGGACTCTCCATATCCTTCCTTGGCACATACCCATGGTTTGTTTTCATGGTGTTGGCATATAAGACAGCCATATGAGTAAGAGAGTGATAGAATGAGAAATCCATTATGAAAAGTGTATTGGATTCTAGAGTGACAAATCTGGGAATGTCATTGTTCTGTTTTACTTTTGGGGAGAGGAGCTCGGAGGCCCAGGGACAAGAGCTGCTCAGATTCCCAGACACTCTGAATGGTAGATCTTATTCCAGACTAGAGATCTTCCCATTCGGTCATGTTCATAAGTAGGGTGAGAAGCCAGAAGACCTAGGAAAGGAGAAGTAACTAGGCCANCTTGAAACATTCAGACAATGAGAATCTGGCCTACTTAGAGAGCAACCAGGCAGTGTGCCTTTAACCCACGGCTGTCCTCAGCCTCACTTTCACAAAAGCCAGGGTTCTTTTCTCTTTGACTCCATTTGCTCTCAGTTCCTTTCAGTCAGATTCATGCACACATGGCCTGGTCTCCTGCTATATCAGGATAAGAGAAGAGTGACAGACCACCCACTTGCCACTCCTTTCTCCACAAAAGCAATAGATTTTACATCAAGTTCCACCTTTCAGTTTTCTAATCTCTTATACAATTCCTGTTTCTTTTCTGAATCCTGGCTAACACCTTCACTGNTCATATGTACTTTGAATGATCAAACAGACATGGGGTATTGTCACTCATAACAAAGCTTTCAAAAATTCTTCCAGATGAATTGCTACAAAAATGTGAAAGGCACCATCTATGACTACGAGGCTCTCGCTCTTAACGGGAAGGAACGCATTGAGTTCAAGCGGTATGAAGGCAAGCATGTCCTCTTTGTCAACGTGGCTACCTATTGTGGTCTGACAATTCAGTACCCTGGTAAGAACTCAGAGCCATATGACTTTATAACAAAATTTTTCAGCTGACTGTATTCTAAATTACANTGGGAATTCTACTCCAAGTCTATGTGTCATAGTAATTTACTTCATTCTCTGATGTCTTAAATTGGCAATCAATGGCCCACACATCAAAGCTAGCCAGTTTACTCTTTTAACGGCTTTATTGGAGCACAGCATATCCTCACCTACGTCTCCCAAGGCAGAGGTCAGGAGTTATGTGGATACTAGGATACTAGTGATGGACAGCATGCAATCTGCAAAGCCTGAACCACCATTCAGCTCTTTCTAGAAGATAACAAGACTGCTGGACCTTTCCTTGGGTAGGCCTGGTGTCTGCTTTGAGATTGCCACTGGAATCAACACATATCAATGAATTTGGTACTTCTCAGAAAATTCCAGA
>LZPO01108088.1:49625-64582 GCA_001675575.1 Neotoma lepida | reverse complement strand
CTTTAATGCACCAGCATATCCAGCTTCCACAAAACTGAAGTCCCTGGATGCAGGCTTACTCACTGACCCCAGAGCATTGCTAGAAAGCCTCTTGCAGGAACAGGGAAAGAGCCTCCATAACTGTAGTAAAAATGGTCAGGGCTGACATGAGAGAGCAGAAATCAGGAGATGAGAAAGTGAAGGCACATTGGAGTGCACTACCAAGCAATGCTGGGGACCCACTGTGAATATGTTTCACAACAATGCTGATGACTCTTCAGTTTGAAAAATAAATGTACTGTGAAATAGGTCATTTTAGTCATGTTGTTGAATAATTCTTATGTTTTAATTTTTTAAATCATTGTGTGTGTATCATTAGGTGTGGGGGGNCAAGCACATGCTGTAGAACCCGTGTGGCTATCAGAGGATGACTCTGGGGCCAGCTCTCTCCTTCCACCTTGACAAGCACCTTTAAGTGGCTGAGCCATCTCCCTGGCCACCAACATTGATGAATACTTTTAACAAAAAAAAAAATCTTTTTGAAAAAATGTATTTCTTTANTTTATGCACATGGGTGTTTTGTGTGCATGTGCATCTGTACACTGAGAAGAAGGCATGGGATTCCCATGGAACCACAGTCCTGGAAGGTTGTGAGCCACNGTGCAGGGGTTGGGGTTGCATGTGGAGGCTGGTAATTGAACCCAGGACCTCTGGAAAAGCAGTCAGTGCTCTTTTGTTGGGGCATCTCTCCAGCCCTAACAAAAAAGTATTTTAAAAGAGTTCATCTTAATCTGAAAGTCTTCATAGAAAAAAAGGGGGGAGGGAGCAAACCCCGAAATGAAAATAACAAGTGGAGCCCTCGTGGTGCATGCCTGTAATCCCAGAAATTGGGAAGCTGGAAAAGGAGTATTGCTGAGACCAGTCTGTGCTACTTAAGTTCANGGATAACCTGGGCTACTGTGAGGCTGCCTTAAAAAAAAATTTGAAATTTCATAAACTTTAAAAATCATTATTTTATTGTTTTTCTGCATTTACTTTAGCCACATTGCATGTATTAAGTGTTTTCCTTTTACTAATGATAATGAACTAAGTAGTGGTAGTATTGGGTGCTGAGAGTCTAAAAGTGTTTCATGTTTCATGGTAGCAAAGTATCTTCAGCAGTCTTAGGTCAAGCCTTAAGGAGAGTGTCTGGAGGAGCTGGATCCATCTGTACTGCAGAAGAGAGCTGAGTAGCTGAGGTATGTGCTGAGTGGCTGCAGAGTGAGGACCATGAAGACAGGCCACAGCGGACAAGCATCGGTTTCCCAGGAGTGGAACAAACCTCACAGTGACAGACAGGACTGGTTTGCATGCACCTAACCAACTCCATCTTTTATTCAGCCAAGGTGATTTCTAATAGCATTTAGAGAATTTAAATGCTGTATTTAAAGAAGCCATAGGTTCAGGTGTCAGAGGTACCGACTCTGAGGGCCCCAGCGTTGGTAGGAAAGGCTTAAGATGACAAATTTTGATAGCAACAGATCATGGGGAGCCCAGCCCTAATTGATACATCTAGATCTACTACAGCTCCTNTATCTACGGCTCAGGAAAAGTCACAGAAGAGGGGCTGGGATGGTGGTAAGAGCCAGAATCCCAGGAAGTCTGCTACAAAACAGTCTCTCCTAGAAATGGCTGCATAGACAAGACTAGAACAATTGACAATATCAATGGGCATAAATGTGGAAGGAAAGAAGAGTTTGAGAGTCTCACCTGTAGACAAAGAACTATAGGCNACTAATGACTGCTGGGAGGAGAACTAGCCTCTCCCAGGGATGAGCCCTCTGCTTAATTATTCACAGAGTGGTTAGTCTTGAAACTATATACACATCAACAAAAACGGACTCAGCAGGTTACACACACATATATATACACACATAGGTAACAATAATAATAATAATAATTACACACACATATATATACACACATAGGTAACAATAATAATAATAATAATTACACACACATATATATACACACATAGGTAACAATAATGGCCAAAGAATATATATGTAACAATAACCAAAGAAAAAGATGATATCAGCTTGAGTGTGGAGGTGGGAACATGGGAGAGGTTCAAAAGAGGGTAGCTGAGGGGGTCTGGAGGGAGAAAAGTGGGGAAAACAATATAATTCTATTTTAATTAAAAACATCTTAAAGAAAAAATAAGAAAATGCCTCCACCACATTGCCCTATGTATTCGGGACATTTTCTTTTCTTTCTTTTTCTTTTTTCTATTCTTTTTGTTTTGTTGTCGTTTATTTGTTTGTTTAGGTTTGGAGTAAGGGATTCTAGAAGATTGATGTATGCTCCTATAAACAGAAAAATCAAGAATTCAAGGTCATCCTTGGCTCTATAAAGAGTGTAGAGGGCAGTATGCCTACAAGGTCCCTGTCTCAGGNCGGGGGAGGGAGGTCACAAATAATCCAATTTATTTTATNACTTAAGACTATTCATAATTAGCTTGAATGTATTTGACTCACCGTATTGTTCTAATAATGTGTACATTTCCTCTATTAGAACTCATCTGTTCAGATCGGTGTCCTTTTCAGAAGTTCTCTGACTTCTCAGATANTTTGGGTTCTCAAGCTCCGACACATCCACCTGATTAATGTGGGTGATCCAGCTCCTTTGAAATGTGAGAAATTTTCCTGTCCAATGGGGTGACCTTTAAATGGACTTGAAAAATAAAATTCTTAAGGTTCATAGAACTTTATACGCATACATAGTATTAACAATTGCGTGCCCACTGCAATCCCATCATACACTTCAGGGACCACGATAAGATGCAGGCTTGTGACCTCCCATCCCGCCCGTTAAGATCATCCCACCTCACTGTGCGCGCCAGCTCTGCAGCCTCCATGGAGATTGCCTGCCTGGATTACCGTTTATTTCCAAACTCGGGGACCCGGCGCACCCGAGACTTATTAAGCATGCGGTCACTGCAGCTAGAAAGATGGTTATAGTAAGGAGTCACTGCAGCTAGAAAGATGGTTATAGTAAGGAATTGTAAAGAGTAAGGAAGGTGAAAAAAGACCAACCACGAAGGGATTCGAACCCTCAATCTTCTGATCCGAAGTCAGACGCCTTATCCATTAGGCCACGTGGTCCTTCAGGAACAGAANGGTGAAAAAGTATAACAAATGTCTAGAACATGAGCAGTTNGCTGTCTACACATCTTTAGTTTTAGCTGAATAACACATTCTTTGCTGTGAACATTATTCCAAAGACGTAATTACTACTCTAAAAATCTCAGTCACTTCTTGGATATAGCACAGTAACAAACATAATGCACATCTCTCACCTTTAATCCCAGCACTCTGGAGGCAGAGGCGGGAGGATTTCTGGGAGTAAGGACCATCTTGTCAACATAGTGAATTTCAGGACAGCCGGACTACAAAGAGAGAGACCCTGTCTTAAAACAAACAAACAAAAACAAACAAACAAAGCAACAAACAAAAACAACAAAAAAAAAAGGAGTAGATCCCAATGTTCTCCAAACGCCCAAGTGCGTAATGCTCCACGTGCCTCTCAACTGNTAAGGGATTTCAGTAAAGAAACAGAAAAAGGAAAGAATTCGTCATCCCTCTGTAATCCTTGCTACACGTGGTTGGCCAGTTTAGTCAGGTCTGAGACCCTCTGGGAATAAACGACAGTCCTGTAAAGGGAGAAGAAAGACCCTCCCTGTGACCCTGCCCTGCGCACCTGACTCCAGCCCACAATGCAGTCAGTAAGCCTTGCTATGTATTCTCCAGTGTGACTCTTGGAGAGTGAGTACAGTGTAGTGGTTGATTCATTGTCAACTTGCCACTCAGAATCACGTGAGTTAGGGAGCCTCACCTGAGGAATTAGCCTGATTGCCTGAATTGATGTGGAAAGACTCACCTCGAATATGGACCTTATCTTAAGTCAGCAGCACTGACTTAACAACAAAACAAACAAACCAACCTACGTAGTAGAAGGAAGATTATTCGCCTTGGCTGGTTTGGACCGGTGTTTCTAGGTTTTCATCATTGACTAAGGACCAAGAATCCTCTAGGTTTTCCGTGCCAGATTGTGACTGCTGAAGTTCCCAGCCCGGGGGACTCCCCGATGTGAGATTGCCACTGTGGGACTGCACCACTGCGGAAGCACCCAGCTTCCAAGCTGATATATATAGGATCTCTATTCATCCTATCCGTTCTTATCCTTAGAGAAATCTCATACAGACCGTCGTCTTGTCCTGCCAGCCACTTGTGCTTCCGAAGGTTACAGCTGCCAAATTACCCCAGGAAACACCATGTGATTTTTTTCCCCAGCCAGGCTGAGGTCCCAGTCATCTGCGACTCATTTCCCCAGTTTTGGAAGTGTGGAAGAAACTTGATTTTCTAAAAAGCTCGCCAATCAGAGACTGCCTTNCCTGGGCTCTGCGGTTTCTTTCTCTGGAGCTCCAGGAAAGCGGGGTCTAATACCCTGTGAACGCTGGCCACCTTAGTGTCTGCTACCCAGCCTGACAAGGGCCAGTATACAGCCAGGATCTAAACTTACTCTGAGACCTAAAAACATGAGAGTTCTTTTTGTTTGTTTGTTTGTTTTTTAAGGAGAGGGTTGGAGTGTATCGATCAGCATGAACATTGTTGGAGAGAATTTTGCCCAAATAATGTGAAAATTTAAATGAAACCAATTATGTAAGAAATGTCAGTTACAAAATTCGATTTAAGAAGAAATGGAAAACATATGTCTAAAGCTGCTACATAAATTGAATAGTCAAAATTTCTCAGAGAAAATGTTCAACCCAGATATGTTTAGTAGGATGTTCTTCAAAATAATACCAGAATAATTATTTCACTAGGTTCAACGGCTTCCAAACACAGCAACAGAGAGAAGACTTTACTGGTTTACAAACACCCACCCACCCACCCCCCATCCTAACTCTAAAACCAGACAGAGACAATGTGTGCCAGTCAGAGACGAGCCTTATTCATGGTGCTTTAANTAGTGTTTGAGTGTNCCCCAAAGGTTCACATGTGGTCACATTGGTCCAGTGTGACATTCTTACTAAGCAAGACTTCTGCACTTGCATTGNAGAGATAGCTGCCACCGTTTGGAAGGCTGCTGGCATACTTGAACATTTCTTTTATTTGTTTCAGCTGGAACTCTTAGGAGGAAAGGACCAGGTCACTTGGTGACTCGATCACCCGGACTGATTTTTTTTGTGCACCTGGAATAAATAAACTAGCATGAGCGTTGTCCTCCGTGTGTACCCCTGTATGGATATATATGGGCTCCACAATAAAATTCCATTCCTTCTTTGCTGGGAAGGGCTTTACTTTGCAAAGGACCCTGTTTTCTTTTCGTGCTGTAGTAAGGCAGTTTCTTCTCCCGTGTCTCTGGCTGTTTCACGACGTTGTACTCACCATGATGTGAACTCAGCCCAGAAGCTTGATGCTTTCTCCAAACTCCACAGTTCTGTCTCCACAGAAGCAGTCTCCAACTCGGTCATTGCTCCCCGCCATGTCCATATTTTCTGCTCTACTAAGCATATGTGTATCCACAAACAATAGAAAAAGTTGTCTTTAAATATACAGAAGGGAAGTCATGCCAGAATACATAATTATTCTGAGTTTCTGTTTGTCCCCTCAGTTATGTGAGAAAATAGAAATACTGTTACTATAAGATTGTTCTTTTCTTATAAGACAATTGTTATTAAAAAGATACTCCCTGTCCAGATGTGGTGGACCACGACTTTAATCCCATCACTCGGGAGGCAGAAGCAGGAGGTTCTCTCTAAATTCAAGGCCAGCCAGGGCTACACAGAGAGACCCTGTCTCAAAAACAAACAAACAAATAAGGAACACTCATTTTTAAAAGCATCCCTGCTAAGGACAGTCTCTGGTCTCTTCAGCACAGAAACCTGAGCAGGAGCAAGAAGCCGAGTGGGCGGGAAGCCGAGGGACCCTTCTGTACTTGCGAACCCTTGTACGCCGGCGCTGTACGACTAGTTTAGACTAACGATTCCTTAATCCCCAAGCGTCATCAAGACCTCAGGTAACTTAGACTCATGCCCACTATTGCATCGCATAGTAAGCAAGAAAATTAAAGGAAGCTGAAAGGAGGTGGATGAGAGAAAGCCCTGCCTTTAACTCTGAAGGTAGATAACATAGACAGGAGACATCAATTCGCTCACTCACTCACCCAACAAACAACGGAGCAGCAACCTCCGAACTGAGTAGCAATTGTTATAATTGGCCATTGGTCAGGAGTTCCCCCAAATCTGCTCCAGTCACCAAGTCCTACAGCACTTCCAGGCTGGCAGTAACCCTTTCCTGTTCTGGAACATCAGAAGCGGTGTCCCGTGCCACCTCCCTCCCATTGCCGGGCCACTGTGCGCCCAGAGGGCACATGCAAACAAACCAACGCTCCTAAAATCGATCCTGGCAAGCTTGCTCGGTAGGAATCCTTTTCATTCTTGTAAATTTTTTTTTGACACCTTCGCTCTCTCTCCTTTTTATCTTGTATGTTCTAGTCATTTGTTTCTGGATGAGAAGAGGGCTTGCTCTGTAATCCTGCCATTTTCAAGAAGGCGAACTGCTCTTCGGAGTATTCTCTTCATGCATTCACACAACTAAAGAAATGTTCAGGAAGAAAAGAGAGCTTCACACAACTAAAGAAATGTTCAGGAAGAAAAAGAGAGCTTCTTCAGAGGCCCCACTGGGATTCGAACCCAGGATCTCCTGTTTACAAGACAGGCGCTTTAACCAACTAAGCCATGGAGCCAACTGCTGTGTAAGCTCTCCAAATAAACCTCTATTTAATTTCTAAGGGTCACTTTGTTCATTTGTTTTTTTGAATAATTTGAATTATTTTTAGGGTTTTTTTTTCCTATAGATTTAATTTCAACTTGTTGAGTATTAATCGAGTGGAATGCTCTTGAAAAGACCAAGAATATCAACCGCCTATGAAAACGCAGAGCCTTCACTCAGTTCCTGTCCCACAGGGCACCTGCTCCCACAGAGCGAGTCCAGGGAAAGATGGGAAATACGGGACAGGACAGCTCCCAAGTCTGCAGAAACCCACTTTCTGACTTCTGAATCCTCGCACCAGAAGTCTTTGGGACCAGAAATGTGTGAATCCCTATTGGGGGGGGTGCATTTACCCTACTCTCATTTTCCATCTTTCCTCTTTGATCGAGGCTGTTTGCATGTTTAACTAATTAACTTATTTTCGTTTTGTTTGAAGTAAGGTCTCAGTTTGTAGCTCAGACTCCCTCCAACTCAAGGCAATTCTCCTGCCTCAGCTTTGTAAGTGGTGGGGTTACAGGTATGAGCCATCACACCTTGCCTATCTCTTTAAACGCTGAGAAAATTCTGTTGATTGTTTATTTAAATCCTGACGTATCTTTTCACTTTAAAATCCCCCCATTTACTCTTAATATCCCAAAGTTTAGATGATTCTTTTATCAAGTCAGTCAATGTATAGGAAGGCCACATTTTCAGAATTAGGAGCAGACAATAAAGTTTACACACACGTACACACACACTCTCTCACTCACGCACACACAAACATGAACTTTCAAGTGGTTGTCAAAGAGATCCAAAAGGTTGCTTTTAGCAGGACAGAATGAGGATGGTCTGCGGTTTCCATCCAACACTACTGTATCAATTCTGTTTACATTTCATTATTCCAGCATGAGTCTACCTGGCTCAACAGATGGCTATGCAGTGGGCAGAGTAATCTCCCCCAGGAAGAGGAAGCAAATACATCTGGTAATGATCTACTCCAACGAGCAGTCAGTGATTCAGTTTGCAAAACTCAGAGAGGTGCTTTTTTCATTTTTCTTTCATGTGTTCCTCTCCCTGTCTGTGTTGAAAATGTTGGGGTTTATGGCTTTAAACTTGTAGTTTTAAACACATGAGCATCAGTTCTGTGAAGGAAAATTGAATTCTGCAGAGGACGGTGTTGTGTATCTATAATCTCGGCAATCAGGAAGCTGAGGAAGGAATATGGCGCCAGTCCAGCCTGGGTACTTAGGGAGCTCCAGTCCAACGCGGGTTACGGATGCCCGGTCAAAAAGAGGAGAGAAGAAAGGAGAGGGGCAGGGGGAAGGTGGGAAGGAGNGGGGAGAGGGAGGGAGAGAGAAGCTAGATTCATGTGAGCACTGTGGGGAATTCAATAAATATAATCTACAATTGATACTTGCCTGTGGTAAGACGAAGAGCGGAGAAGAAAAAACATCAGGTTGCAGCCATTGAAGAGGGATGTACGAAAGGGATTCTTGAGAGCCCGGCTAAAAGGGGCGGGGTGGGGACAGTAGAAGAAGATAATTAGGGAGAAATGATGTCGCTTTTTGGAGGAAAAAAGGGAAAACAGAAAGGGGGACAGATAACACATGACATCCTGAGTTACTGTAACAGCTCTGAGACAGGAAGCCACGGGAAGGTTTTGAGTAGAGGAATGAAAAGTTGACTATCAATTGTGCGCGGAGAACAGGTGGAAGGAGGCTGCCTTGGTTGATTTATGCTGCTATAGTCAAAACAATAGACTGGGTGACATAGAAACAACAAACATATTCCACTGGTGCAGGAATAAAGTAACTCTCCATTGTTACTAACATATTTTTACGGTAAACGTGGGTTGAGATTTCCCATACTTGTTGCTTTACCTATGATTCTTTGCTCGAGCTCAGCTTTTCTTCTTACTCTTCCAGCTTCTTTTTGGGTAGATGGGGATCTCACTCTGTAGCCCTGTGACAGTTTTTCAACAACTGTAGCAGAAACACCACTGGAAAAATACTCTCCCAAAACTAAAAAATAAGCAACCTAATATAGAGCAAGCCACTGATCTCCGCGGTGTTGAGGAGTCCCNGCAGCATAAATAAAAGACTTTCAGAGCTACTTGTTCAGTAAAAACTTCTGGTTGTCAAATCTCTCGTCANGCTTTTGAAAATCTTTTATTCTGCCACAAATCACTTCCTGTCGGCTCTTTTCCTCATCTCCACTTGAACAGCTTTGTCACTGAGATAGTTGGCGTATAAGTTTAGTTTTATCTCTTTTGCTTTGGAATTGTTTTGCAACTTGTAGAGTTTGGACTTGCTATCAATTCCATAATATTCTTATCCTTGATCTTGNAGCTTGCTTCTCACCTGTTCTCTCCACTCTCTGAGCAGGTAACAGAACTCTTCAGTTTCCCTCCATAACTTCAGTGCTTCCATGATATTCTTTTTTCTTACTTATTTGGTTTTTGGGATAGTTTCTGTCAGATTTGAACAAAAGATTAACTGATTCGTTTACCTTTTTAACACTAAAATTACATAACAGAATGTATGTGCAAGTCACTTAAAAAGCAGTGCATGGAATACCCCTGTAGACATCATCCATCTTACAAGCAGAACATGAACACAGTGACTCTGCCAAGTGGCCACCCCTCTCCCTCTTCTACCCAGCAGAGCCAAGTCCTCCTCAAAATTCTGCAATCACATTTTGAGCACTTTCTCTTTATGTTTCTGTTCTATACTATCTCAATTTATGCTGCTTTTCTCACATTTATAGATTTTATATGAAAGGAACAATACTTGTNTATTCTTCTACAACCTGACTTTAAAAAGTAATATACCTTAAATGTAACCCATACTGATATGCATAACTGTAGGCCATTTGTACTTACTTATTTTTAATTTTTATTTATTTACTACTTTAAGGTCTTGTTTGTGCTGGTAGCTAAACTTGGTAATGTATGAGTTTCCCAGGTGGTACTGGTTTTGAAGGAATGCAGAGGTCATGGAGAGTAGCTGAGGCTTGGTACCATGAGAAAGACCAGGAGAGGACCTGATGAACATGCACCCTCAGTTGCAGTAGAAGGGCCAAGATTGAAGGGGCCATGGGCAGAAGTTCAGGCTTGGCACCATATGGCAGGGTTAGAATCCCTGAAGAGAGTCCAAGAGAGGCTACTGGAGAAGATGCAGCCCAGTTGCAGTGCAGACCCCAGTCTTTTGGAGACGTCAGTGCCATGGGATGACCCCTAAGGACAGCAGCAGCCATGAAGTGGAGCTGACCTAAGCCTAGGAGAAAAGCTATGTATGCTTTGGATGACAGAGCCAAAGAAACGCCACTGCCAAGACCTAAAAGTCTGACACAGATTTTATACTGCTGGACTTGGTTTTGCTTTGATTTGATTGTGACTGTGCTCTGGTTTTCCTCTCTGGAATAATTAAATTCTTAACTTATTTTGATTTTACAGGAGCCAACAGTTNAAAATACTCTGGGATTGGGCTGGAGAGGTGTCTCAGAGGTTAAGCACACTGACTCAAAAGTGTACTGAGCTCAATTCCCAGCAACCACATGGTGGCTCACAACCATCTGTAATGAGATCTGGCGCCCTCTTCTGTATACATAATTTCTTTATCGCTGTCCGGAGGTCTACCCTCCAAGGGCAGCACTCGGGGCTCAATGGGAAATCCACAGTCTGAAGAGTACTCAATAGATGAGAGATGCCTGGGATGTTGCTGAATGGTTCTGTCCTCACTCTTTTCTTTCTTCTTCAGTCTATGTTGATTGCTCATATTTTGACATTTCTAATTTGAGCAGTTTTGAATGATGAGAACATTTCCTTCTAAATAGATTCTTATGAGTTCTGGGACTGAATGGTCACTAAACCAATTCAATCATAGGTAAGTATTTTGCTCAAGTCCTCAGATCGTCAAGAATGAGACCCAGCATCCCATTCATCTTCCTGACCANGGTTAATATGCTGTACTCCTCTACTGTGTTCTTCCAGCTCTTTCACAGTCTGCACGATACAATCACAGCCATAATTTGCAGCCAGTCAACATGTAGAAAATGTGACTTTAAAGAAAGTTTCATACTGANGGACATTGGTTTTTGTACATTTTTATTGCAATTACTAAATTGATACAGAGTTGCAAAAAAGCCACAAAAGTCAAACATGACAAACATAGCAAAAGGTGAAAATTACTTCATCTCCAGGATGAAGCCAAAAATTTGATGTATATCTCTTCAACCTATTTTGAAGTGAATGTGTATCTCATATATTTATGACTTACATAATGTANTGTTATTGACAAAAACAAAAAATACAAACAAACAAAACCCCACAGCTCTCACATCAAAAGAGATGAGATAGTTTATTCTGAAGTCAAATGTGAGTGATCATGGCCCTGGGACACAGGTTTAGGTTACCACCAACTCCATGGTCCATCGAGAAACAATGTGGTNTCATGAAGTTTCAATAGCAACAGAAGAAAGCTATAGATTAAGGCACTTTTCAAATACAGTTGTGGAAACATCAGAAAGGTGGGTTAAGCCAAATGCAGAAATGTCAGCTATAGGCCCTGGATGCTGTCTGATAGCGTTCTTTGTTGAAATAGGGTTTTGTTAATAAATCCCAATTGACTTTTATCTGTTAGCCCAAAACATAGATGGGCAGGCGACGGCTANTTAGAGGTTGGAGGTAGCCCAGGATAGACTGTAATCAGACTCTGGACTCTCCACATCACTGAAGTTCTATCAGTCCATCCTCTACCTTTGCAGACACAGCTTCCTTCCAGGAATTCCCCTTCATACTGCACACTACACTTCATCAATAACAGGGTCTTGTTTGTTTAAACTTAAATCCCTGTTTCCCAACTTCCAAGCCATCAAGTAGCACATACAACTGTCCCCTTCTTTTTAGGGGCAATTAAATAGACCTGCATTATTCCAAGTTTGTAGGACAGCAAATGCCTATTCTTAGACATGCTTAAAACATTTCTGAACAAGTTTTAGGGGAAAAAACTGCAAACATAGATTATTTTTAAATTCCGTTTTTGGTTTGTATGNGTCTGTGTGTGTGTGCCTGCCTGCTTGTCTAAATGCACGTTGCATGTGTGCAGTAGCCCTGGAGACCAGAAGAGGGAGTCAGATCTCCTGTTTCTGCAAGTGGTAGGAAGCTGACTGACTGTTGTGCCTGAGAACTGAACCCCGGTTCCCACGAGAGCAGCCGGTGTTCTTAACTATTGAACCATCCCTCCAACACAGAAGACACTGTCAAATCACACGCTAGATTGATATTTCTCATGAATGTTAAATGTCAAAATTTCTCTTCTGAGGGGCCCTTTCCGTGGTCTTAGTAGAGATTACTCTATGCAAAGTGCATTTTTTGTAAAATTTGCAGAAGTATGTATTATAATGGAAATTACCTGAGACCCAGCAGGAAATCTTTGCTCCAGTTTTACCCCCATACATCACACAAGCTTTGGAATGGTCGTGTCTGATTTTGCGTTGGTGTCTATGCTTTCTCTTACAGACGTCCTAAATTGTGTAAGATGCGAGCGTCATAAATCTAACTCTACCCCTGCTGTCTTCTCCTCCAACGAGGGGGGCGAGGGAGAGGGAGAGGGAGAGGGAGAGGGAGAGGGAGGGCGAGCAAGCTGCAGTTTCTGTTATAATTAATGTGTTGCCTCGTCTCTCCCAATAAACAGCTTTATCAAAATTGAAGCTGAATCTAGCTCTTCCCAAGTGTAGTTCATACACAGTTCCATAACTGTGGTTACATATTCGCCACTTTTTGTCGGTCCCATGGTGTAATGGTTAGCACTCTGGACTTTGAATCCAGCAATCTGAGTTCAAATCTCGGTGGGACCTGTAAAGGCTCTTTTATAAAAGGCCTTTTATAATTTCCAACCTGCCGTCTAAACGTGGAAAAACTTGTTCCTCTACTACAGGTGACATTGGACTATCAAAACACAGACGCAGAGGTAATAAGCCTTGGAGAAAATTTCCTTTCCGGGTAGAGAGGCCCCAAGAGCTGGGAGAGACGCCCCTTGCTGTGACTGCCTGTGACCTCCTCAGCCCCGCCTGAGGAGTTTCATATTTCTTTTTGTCTTTTTCCTGATTCGAGCCCCAGCACTGCAAGAGAAAAAACTCATCTCCCGCGGCCTGGAGCCACGACCGTAGCTGGGATGTCTGCCCCAGGACCGCAAGCCGGGCGGTGACACTGAGTCCCTCCCGGGTTCCCCAGCACAAGATGCTGCTGCAATAGCATCCCTTCCAAACAAACGGGTGACCAAACACCTCATGGCATCCCTTGGCAAAGAGTCTCCTGGAGAAACAACAACCTGAACCTGCAATGTAAACTAGGAATGAGCTGATAGACAATCGTGGGGGGTGGGGGGTAGGGGCAGGAATTCCCTCAGCCGGATAGGAACTAAATTAGGGAAAAAACAAATATCTGGAGCTTATGTTTTTGTTTGTTTTGTTGTTTGGATTTTTTTTTTTTTTNAGACAAAGTTTTATGAAGGCTACCCTGGCCTCCATCTCCCAAGCGTGAGGATTACAGGCAATGGGCCACCACACTCGCCTAAAGGCAAGCTTCAAATCTGGTCATCTGTTTTCTGATGCTCTTCTTACCTTTATACTTTAATTTTCTCGTACATAATGGAAAGTAAGTTGAGTCCTATTTCAGAGTCCAACTGCCCATTAAGCCATAAATACTTCACTAGCTAATATTATGAGTTACCACTGGTTACACAGAGAAACTGTAACACTGTTTGCTAACTGTGAAAACAAATCATTTGGATTCCTGTGGTGTTTGAACGTCCTTTGTGTGGACCGTGATGGTGTCATATTAACTGCAGGAGATGACTTTTTTTCTGGTGATATTGCCTTAGCAGAAGTGCCAAAGTGGTCCTGTCTTCTATTTCATTGACACTGTTTGGATGAGCTCTCACACAGAGAACTCTCTTTTCTGAATGACCTAACAGCATGCCTCCATCCTTTGCCATGCATGACGCTTATAACCCCAGGCATTCTTGCAACCAACACATCCAGTCTGTGGTTCTCTGAGGGACCCACAGCACTGGTTTCCTACCCCAAACAAAGTGACTCTTCAAACAGATCCCAATGTCCCAAGCACCTTCCTGGAATTTTTTGAAATGATAGAAACAGAAGGATCCATTTTCAAAAATTAAAAGATAATTTAATGGTGTGATCATTACACTCATATCTATGAGGCACCCACTGTCCTGGTTCAAATCTAATAACCTTGATTTTTATCAAAAAGCCTTCAAGTCACTCTGACTGTATGTGGTGCCTGACCCCAGGGGTAAAACAGCCACAGCAAGCCTGGGAACACACGGGGATGCTTGTCTTGCTGTCTCACATGCCCTAGAGTTTCCTATTCCTTTGGGAAGCTGAGCATTCCTTGGCAATGGAATGGATGGCATGGTTACAAGGATGCCATCTTTGGCCAAACTATAGCCAGGCTTCTTTGAGTTCTCTTCTCAACTAGGCCTCATCATCGTCAGCCATATCCCAACCAGTTCAGGCTCACTTACCTACCGTGATATCTAATCAGGTCTCTCTCTAACCTAATATCTAGTCAAAATCATTTCAGGAACTTCCTGTCCAATAACTCTTACCCTCCCACTGGCTGTGAATCCCCAGCTGTCACTGGTATATCTGGATTAAAGTTCAATCCTTCTCTCCTATTGCAGTACCCCTGCATATAGCCTTCTTGCCTGTTTAACAGCATTTGGTACAAATTTTGATACTTCTCTCAAAGAAATCCAACTCAGGATTTAGGATGTGATCAGCTTTTCAAAGAAGACATGTCAAGAGTGGTCGTCTAGACAAATTCATGGTAGCCAGTTTCCTGAAGAAATCAAAGCAGACTCTAGAACCTGTCCTAAACAATAAAGGGGATGACACAATAATACAATAAAAGATAAAGATCTTACAAACATCTCAATATAAACATAAAAAAATTCACTCAATTGAACTCAATGCCTTTGGATGATTTAAAAACAAACAAAGGAAAACCTCTCAACAAATTAGAGGTAGCAAGAATAAGCTTCAACACAATAAAGGCTGTAGATGACACACCCTTTGTCAACACCACACTCCATAAGGAAAGTTTAAAAGGCTTTCCTCTGTGTCCAGTCAAGAGAGGCTTACGCTCACCAGCTCTTTTTT
>LZPO01108088.1:39150-49560 GCA_001675575.1 Neotoma lepida | reverse complement strand
AGACAGGGTTTCTCTGTGTAGCTTTGGCACCTTTCCTGGAACTCACTCTGTAGCCCAGGCTGACCTCTAACTCACAGAGATCCGCCTGCCTCTGCCTCCTAAGTGCTGGGATTAAAGGCGTGCGCCACCACCACCGGGCCGCTCACCAGTTCTTTTTAACACAGTATTGGAAGTCCCAGCCTCTTGCAACCAGGCAAGAGAAAAATGATAATAAAAGAATATTGATAGGAAAGAAAGAAATAAAAGTGTCTTTCAATCCCCAGCACTACAATTTTTAATTAAAAAAGAAAAAAATAAAGAAATTATCTGTATTTGCTAATGAGATGATTTTATATAGAAAAAAATCCAAAAAATTCCACTGAAAAACTACTTGAACTTATGAATTCAGTGAAGTTGAAGGACATAAAATGTGCTTGAACAAAATAATAGTATTCCTGTGTAGTAATAATGGAGTGTCTGAAAAGGAAATTAAGAAAACTCCAGTCAAGCAGTGGTGGCTCACACCTTAAGCCTAGCACTCAGGAGACAGGCAAGCAATCTCTGAGTTGGAGGCCAGCCTAGTCTACAGAGCGTGTTCCAGGACAGCCAGGGCTACATAGAGAAATCCTGTCTCAAAAAGAAAAGAAGAAAGAAAGGAAGGGAAGGAGGAAGGGAGGGAGGGAGGAAGGGAGGAAGGAAGGAAGGAAGGAAAAAATATGAAGAGAACTTTGGAGCTGGACATAGAACTCAGTGGTAGAGTATTCACTTAGAATGTGCAAAGACATGGGTTTGACCACCAAAACTGCAACAATGAAAAAGAAGGAAGAGAAAGAGGGAGGAAAGGAAGAGCTAGAGAAAAAGGGATTGTCCAGGAAAGAACCGGTGCTGTCCACTGATTAACTGCTTAAAACCTCAGTGGCTATGGCTGTTCAGACGTCTGCCAAGTCCAGAGCCATATTATCTTGGGCCACCTTTATCTCCTTTAATGCCCATCCACTGCCCTCCACTGTGCCCGACCTAGCAGCTCTGTGACCACTCAGTATATTCTTTGAATGTACAAACAGGGCACTAGTTTTCTACCCAAGCAAAAAGTTAAAAATACCATCCATAGCCTGAAGCCTGCAGTAGAACTTTCTTCCTAAAACCCACTGATTTAGTGTTTCTGCCATTTGAAGAGTATCTTTATTTATGATTTTGTTGTTTGTAGTCCTGTTGTTGTAAAAAAACTGTGTGAAACTACTTCTATGTTAGAATATGGAATTTGAGGTAGCCTAAACCCATGTTCCAAAGCCGTGATCACTCACAGTTGGCTCTAGAATAGCTTATCTAGCTCTTCTCCCCTTTGAGGTAAAAGTTGTGGGGTTTTTCGGTGGGGGCAGGGTGGTGGTGGTAGGGATCTTCCATTTACAATGGCAGCAACAAAAGGAAAGAATTCTCACGTCTAAATTAAATCAAAGAGGTAAAAGACCTGTATACTGAAAACTGTAAAATATTGATAAGTTTAACAAAACAGAACTGAATGGGAAAACTAACATTGCTAAAATTTCCATACCACCCGAGATGATCTTCAAAGTCAATGCATCTTCATAAAAATTCCAATTCACAGAATAGAAAAAACATCCTAAAAGTGTGAGAACCTTAGTAGCCAAAGTGACCTTGAGTAAAAGGAACACAAGGCAGAAGCATTGCATGCTTTGGCTTGAAAGTATGCTACACTGAGGTTGGGATCAAAATAGACACATTAGCCAGTGGAACGGGGTGGAAATCACAGACACAAGCCCGCATTTATAGTCAGTCGACTTCACTTCCCACGGTGCCAACAGACACAATGGGGTAAAGACAACCTCTTCAACAAACTCTGTTTGGAAAGCTAATTGCTCACATTCAGCAGAAGCAAATAAGCCATTTTCTCACATGATTTACAAAATTCAACTCAAAATAGATTAAAGGCCTAAGTGTATTAGAAATAGACAAAGAATAATCTCACCTTTGCGCAAAGGAACACACAAAGAAAGCAAAAATAGTTTGGCAAGGTATTTTTCTTTTAAAGAGTGCAGCAGAACCCAAAGTATACCAGGGCCAAGGTGGCTTCTGACTTTTACCCTTGACCTAGGTAGTGACTGTGTCTTATCCCATCTGCGAGAGGTCAACTTCACATTTTGATATGATTGGCTAATCAGTGCAAAGGGGATAGAGGAATATCCAGGAAATATGAGTTCCTGCCTTGCTAACTACCTTTGATAGAAAACAAATAAACAAAACCATAGACTTCTTACAAGCTCCCTCTCTTTATTATAGTGTTTTTAAATTTAACCAGCATATGTTGACCATTTGAGGTCTCTAATAAGAGTAAATCATCGAGATACCTGATGACTTAAACATGGATTAAAATGTGCCTGCCTTCCTAGGGTTGGTCCTGACTGACTGACTGACTGATTCTAGGGTACCCCTCTAGGAGACCTTCTGGACCAGAAACTATTCTCTTGACCAGAAGTTTTGTCTTAATAGGACTTACTACTATTTTATTATTCTCCCCTCTAAAAAGGAAACCCTACAACCCTTTAGGCACCAGTTCAGAGTGGAGGACTACAAAAACACTTTGGCTATATCAGGTCTCTCACAAGAATGAAGATGCCAAGAGGCTCAAGGAATTTTTTTGCTTTCAGCCAAGAAAGTAATTGATTGCTTTTCTTTGGGATCTTTTTAACCTAAACTAGCCAGTTTCCACCTCCCTTTCTTATCACCCCCTGCTCTCTGAAGAGATAACCCTAACTGCAGATATGGAATTGGGGATAACTACTGATCTGGCTTCTTCTGGCTGAATTTGAGGCATTGGGTATGGCACTTTTGGGGCACCCCTCCAGAAGACCTTCCTAAAAGCCCCTCATTAGATGTAGGGAGGACAGGAAGTCCTTGACTGTCTGGAGAGAGATGTAAGGGCAAAGTAAAAGCAAGAATTATTAACCTAGGCAGGCAATCAGGAGAAGCCAGAGCAAGAGACAAGCTAAAATCAAAGTCCATTGCAATCTCCTGATGGGTTCACAAGCGCCTGCATCCTCTGGCCTCCTCCTTAGTTTTCCTATGGCTTCCAAGACTGGACTCACAGTGAAGAAACCGTGATCTGTTTCAGGCACTTTGAAAGCTCCTGGAGTTGCTAGAATCATAGTGTGAGGTCCCTCTAGAATGGTTTCCAGAGGAGGGAGAAAAGAAATTTAACCATCATTTGATTTTAAGTTAAAACAACAGGCCTGTCTCTCATGGCTTCAGATAATCATCGCATCTTTGAGTTAAGCCAAGGTCTGAAATCTTATATCCAGGCAGCATTCTCCTTAACAAGAAGAAAAGTATTCATGGGAAAATGGTTATCTAGGGCTGAAGAAATTGTTCAGAAGTTAAGAGCACTTGATGCCCTTCCAGAAGACCTGAGTTTGGTTCCCAGCACCCATGTCAGGTGGCTCACCACTGTCTACAACTCCAGTTCCAGGAGATCTGACACTTCTGACCTCCGAGGGCACTTGCTTTCAGGTTTACATACCAACACGGCAGAAATAGGTCCTTTACATTATTAAAAAAAATAAAATTTTAAAAGAAAAATAGATCCAGGAATGTTGGCACATGCCTTTAGTTCCAGAACTCAGGAGGCAGAGGCAAGTGGATCTCTATGAGTTCTAGGCCAGCCTGGTCTACAGAGTGAGTTCCAGGACATCCAGGGCTACACAGAGAAACCCTGTCTTGAAAAAGCAAAAAATAAAAAGTAAAAGAAAGATAGTCATCTAAATAGCATCTCGGGTAGATTTGAGTCCAGTGTATGATGCATGTTGATACTTTGAACTATTGAACACACTAGTCATTCAGGTAGATTTGAGTCCAGTGTATGATGCATGTGATGCTTTGAACTATTGAACAGACTAGTCATTTAGAGTGTTGGTTCTACTTTCCTGCTAGGTTCTTCCGACCATGCAAGTGGCCAAAATTAAACACTTTTGCTTTGGGAGTTTTGTTTTGTGCCTCATGCCTGTGGTTCCAGCACTCCGAGGACATGAGGTTCAGTTGAGTTGAAGATGAGCCTGAGAGTTACATTGTAAGTTCCAGGCCAGCCAGGGCCACACAATAAAACCCTGTCTCAAACAAAAACAAAACATAAAGGATATCAGTCACCATAAAATAAGCCAAAACAAACAAAACAGGCATTAAAAATACAATGAAAGGGGAAAAAAAAAAACAAGACAAAGACAAGGTCTTTGGTACCCGGTCATCAAGGGCTTGCAGACCAGCCCTACCCTAGGCAATGAGGGCTCTTACAGATAACACTTTGCTCAAGCTAATGGATATCCATGTGCTTGGTAACCACAGCTTAGAGATAAGTAAATGACTGAGGCTGAAGGCTGGGTTAGAGGGATGTCATAAGNTACTTGAATCACCTTGAAACAACTGGATTCTATTTCAAANTGGAATTACATTTGTTGTAAAATATCCAAATGCTTGAGGAGTTACTGAAACATTAAGAAGTGTAGGCGTCATGCTAAGTAAGAGGGTGGCAAAATCATAAGGTGCAGTGAAGTCTACTGGAGAGATCATCCATGGAGAAGTCATCCCATCGAAAGGTTATCACAGCTCTCCCGGAGTGTAGTCTTGCAGTACTTGATGCAGTGGCGTGCATGTGTGACTTTTCTGTGACTTTTGTAAGAAATTAGCACAAACTTGGAAGCTTAAAACCATACACATTTATTCTCTTAGTTTAGGGGTCAGAAATCCAAACACAGGGGACCAAAAATCTAAGTTTCAGCTGGGCCACACCCCTCTAAAGAGTAGATGAGAATCTGCTTCTTTCATTTTTCCAGCTTTTTTGCTTTTTTGTTTTTTGAGACAGGGTTTCTCTGTGTAGCCTTGGTTGTCCTGGAACTTGCTCTGTGAACCAGGCTGGCCTCGAACTCACAGAGCTCCATCTGCCTCTGCCTCCCAAGTACTGGGATTAAAGGCGTGCGCTACCACCGCCCCAGTCTAATGGGTTTTAGAAAGGTAGAGGGAACAGGGGGAGGGCAAGGCCTGACAGAGCCATATTTGCCATGCTCCGGCCTCCTAGAGTCCCTTCAATATCTATGTCAACTCCCCACCCAAGGCTCAGGAAATGTCACAGAAAGGGAGAGAATGTAAGAGCTGGATGATGTTGTCTTCTGGATGTGACACAGCCATTGCCCTCATAAATTTACGATAACTAGGGTGCTTGCACAAGACCTGCCCAAGATTAGTAAGCATTCCAACAGGCAGCACTAATTGGACTAGTTATCATTGTTGTGTGGGAAGGTGGGGTGGCATGGGAGGAATCAAGCATGGTGGCACATACCTGTAAGTCTAGCATTCTGGAAGCTGAGACAAGAGAATCACAAGTTCAAGGCCAGTATGGCTTACAGTTGTAAGAATTTGTCTTAAATAGCAACAAAAATGATAGGCTGGGCATGGTGTCATACACCATTAACCCCAGCCTTCAGGAGGAAGAGGCAGGCAGATCTATGGTCTATAACAAGTACCAGACCAGCCAGGGCTACATAATGAGACCTTGTCTCAAAGCAAGGTGGGAGGGGACATAAGGGGGGAAGGAAATATATTGGGGTGACTCTAGAGAGTGAGAGGAAGCAGTTGGGGTGAATATATGAAAGCACATTGTTTGTATGTGTTCTAGCTAGCTTGCTGCTGCTCAGATAAAACACTGTTTCAGCTTACACTTCAGATCACAGCCCGTCATTGAGGAAATTCAGGGCAGAAACTCCAGCAAGATCTGAAGTAGCAACTATGAAGGAATATTTCTTACTGGCTAGCTTCTGGATCATGCTCAGCCAGCTTTCTTGTACAGCCCAAGGCCTCCTGCCTGGGATGGTGCTCCCCACAGTGTGCTGGGCCTTCCCCTATCAATCATCAGTCAGGACAATCTCTCACAAATGTGGCCTCAGGACAGTCTGATACAGGCAATTCTTCAATTGAGGGTCCCTCTTTCCAGGTGACTCTGGGTTGTGTGGAGTTGACAATAAAAACCAATTAGGACATCATGTGTGAAAATTTCAAAGAATAAATAAGACGTTCTATTTTTAAAAAATAAAGGAAAGAAAAGGGAAAAATGGATCAAAGAGCTAAAATGTCCAAGAACTCCTAGTCTGTACAGCTAAATATTTATTAAAATATTAGCAAATTCATTCACGATGGGAAAGGAGAGGAAGCAGGTGGAATTTGCTCTTATGGAATTATTATCGGGCAAAGGCAANGGATGTAAGAGTTTACTTTTCCTGCATATTTTACATCTTAAACACCTCACAAGAGTCACTTGTGAGCACTGAGCCCTCAGAAGTTAAACAGAAAAAAGACTGCCAATTTTGGTATGTTTTCTCTCCCCTACTTGATGCCAGTTCCTTTTGATTATGCCGTGTCTGTAGACTCTCCGTATTTCTGGTTATACTGCTTGAAATCTGTTCTTGATTTAAGTATAAATCTACTTTGAAAAACAGAGAAAAACCAAAAGAACTTAGAAGAACAAATCTCAAATGTCACAGTATTTTCCTTGGCTGGTAATATTTTGAAATGAGTGTGTGGTTCGTCCACTTGCGTGCAGATTTGGTTGCTCTGGGATAGACTGAAATCCTGCAATACGCCCTACAAAAGCCTGATGCTGTGGAGTCTCTTTCTTGTTTGCCGCTCGTTCTTGCTCTAACAGGGACTGTTTCCGTCCCACGCACTTTGCCTGATTCCCTCGATTATTACATGCTCTGCCTTTCTTATCTACACGGCTCCCTTTCTTTGCAGCTGACGTGTCCCTTTCTCTAATGTCCCTAATATGTTAGTTACTTTTCACATTGCTGTAACTGGACTCCTGCTGAACAGAGGAGAGATTCATTTTGGCTTACCGTAACAGGAAAGAGGACGGTGGGAACACATGACAGCTGTTCGCTCACAATTTAGCAGGACAGGATAGGAAGTGTGGCTGGACTGTGAACGTCACCATTTAACCTCTGTGACCTGCTTCCTCCATCAAGACTCTTCCTTAAAAAGTGTCACCGGTTGGAGACCATGTAGAACACAAGGATCTATGGGGGAAACCTTCACATTCAAACCATAACATCTGATTCAAGCAAATGCCATTTCTGTGTTCTCCTAAACACCAAAGGCCCTTTATCACAGCCCCAACATTGTGTTCATGTTTGTTATTATGTAACTAACTTCTACGCCTTTCCTCCCAAATAAGCTTTTATCTCCTTTGGGGACAAAGGTCACTTACCTTTCCACACTTAATATGGGCGTGCATTCAATTAATTTTTTGAGTAAAAGAGGGACTGAATTNATCTCCATAATTACCAACTGAAATAGATAAATNTGTATTTCCCACTAAGATGGGGTATGAGAGAGGTTGTATACTACAAAGAATTCCTCCCAGAACTCATTTCAGTCACCTTTCATTCAGAAATACAACTTCGTGGATTTGACATGCTGGTCTAGAACCTTGGTTTCCTTGACTAGGCATATGCCTCTAACCACCCAGTTTCNATCAGTTGAGAATGAAGGGTGTAGTTCAGTGTCCAGCGCTTACCACACACTTGTGAGATTCCCAGTTCCTTGCTCAACACTGCCAACCAAAACCAAAGTGATATATTTTCCTAAATCACCTTAAGAACTTTGTAATATTCATTTGTGGTTCTGAAAAATGTTTTTGAAAAATGTTTTTGACATTGCTTACCAGTTCAGAGGTCACCAAGGGNCTCACATAGAGCCCAGACCCTGTCTTCCCAGCCCTAGTGACTGGGTTTTGATCTGTGATTGTCAAGGATATTTTTTTCCTTTGCCCATGATGAACACATGAGAGTTTAAAGAAAGCAGTGANCACTTCAAAAGACCTGCAAAAAGTGTAGCTATGTTTTTGAGCATGTGAGCATGCTTACAGAAAAGAAAAGGCTAATCAGTCTGTGTGCCAAACAATGTTAAACATTCTTCTGCCAAGCTGTAATGGACGTTACTTTTATGAACAAGATGATGTGGTAGTGCAGATCAGGAAATACTAGTTTAAATTCTAGTCTCATTATTTTACTAGCTGTGAGATTTGGGCAGATTGCCTCTTTTCTATTCTCATTTGCTTTACCTGTAAAGTGTGCACAGTAATGCTTACTTTAGTGTGTATTCCTGTAGATTAAATGTGCATGCGAAAAGACACAAAAAGCAACTCAGAAAGTAATCTGATGAGCTTCAACTATGTTTCATCTGTTTAAGTAAGATGCTTAGAGTTTGAGAACTCAGTACAATGTTTTATAAAGATTAAATTGAAACACTTTGAATTTTCTGTTAGAAATTCTCTTAGCCCAGCTCTAGATCATNAGAAGTNGTTGGAGAGACTGAACTTCCAAATAATAGATTTGGTTGTATAACTAAACATGATTTCAGGCTAAGAATTTGTCAGGGCAAACGGCCAGGTTTCAAAAGTACAAGTAAGGCCCCACTGGGATTCGAACCCAGGATCTCCTGTTTACGAGACAGGCGCTTTAGCCAACTAAGCCACGGAGCCACCTGNAGGACTCTCTCTAGTTTTTGATCAAATCNCAGTAGATTAGGTGAAAATTTATGCTAATTGTTACTGTGTATGTACTATTCGGATGGATCGACACTGCCGCCAAAACAAAAGCGCTTCCTTCAAACCAACAAAACACTTGAACACACTCGATTATTTGGAAAACGCACGGAGCGAATTCCTGAAAACGTGCAAGCCAGGGACCCGAAGGGAGTCTAAGAGATTACCGCTCCAAGTGGAGTGGAACCGGTTTCCAGTTTGGCAATTCAGAATCGTCATGTGCCTGGACGTTCATCAAGCGCTAATTTCAAACCCTATTAGTCAAAAATCAATGACATTCCTGGTGGGTTAGAAAAAAGCACACTTAAGTGTTGAAAAAACAAAACCCAACGCTTTGTCTCCAAACAGACTTGACTCAATTGCAGAAAGCCCGGGCGCTCGCCCTAAGCTTCTAAGATTCAAACCCCAGAGCCCAGTGCTGTCCTGCGGCTCTTACGAAGGCCCTAAGATGAATAACATTGGGGAGCCTTGGGGAGGCGTCAGGAGTCCTGGAACTGCTCCTTCTCAGCTCTGCCTTTCTCATTCGGGTGGTGGTTCGGCTATGCTCCCCACGGACCCTCTCGTGGAGAAGCTAAATCTTGGAGAAGCTAAACGCAGTGCTGGGTATTTTACAGGGGAGTTGGTTCCAAGACCCTACGGGTGCCAAAACCTGCGGACGCTCAAGTCTTCGTACAAATTGTGTATTGTTCATATACTCACGTACAACTTCACGTGTACCTCAGATCATCTCTAGACTATCAGTACCTTTAATTCTTGCATGTAGGTCTATGACTTACTTTTAGTTCNTTTTCATTCTTTTGNATGTGAATAATTTAGCTGCTTCANCACCATCTGAGACAGTTATTTTAGTTGTCAATTTGACTGGATTAAGGACACCTGTGCTTTAGAGCGGGCATTTGCAGAGAGAGTTAACTAAGGAAAGACTACCACCTCAAATATGGATGACACCATCCCATAGACTGAGGTTTCAGACTACATGGAAAGGGGGAAAGGAGAAAGGCAGATGAGTGAAGGTAATCCCTTCTTCACTTCCTCATCTGCTGGAACGGGAGCAAGTATTTCCACATTCCCTTCACCACCGACCCAGCCACTCCAGCCGCTATGGCAGAGTGGACAATACTTGAACCATGAGCCAATATAAAGTTTTCNCATCTTAACTTGTTGAAGCTGTCACAGTGATAACGAAAGCACTTTTCTCAAAATACCCGACAAAAGTAGTTTAAAGAAGACCAGTTTATTGTGGCTCACAGTCTGAGGGGACAGTCCATCAGGATGGGCAATCGTGAGGGCAGAAGCTGAGGCCACACCATATCCGCAGTCAAGACTGTAGGGGGAAATAGATGCTCCGGCTCAACTTGCTCCTTAGCTAAGTCCAGAAGGCCAGGGGTCCATAATCATTGCGGTAGGGAAGTTGTTAGCAGGCAGNCGTGGTGGCTGGAGCAGAAGCTGAAGGCTTATATCTTGGACCTCAAAGCCTGCCCCCAAGTGATTTACTTCCTCCAACATGACCAGACCTCTCAAACAGCACCACCAACTGAGGACCAAGTAAGAATTCAAATGTCTGGGAGTATGGGGAACATCTCACCCAAACTACCATACTACCTGACAGAATTATAGGGGAAGAAATCAAGGGAAGACGGTTGTACCTCCTTAGAGACAGCACTTCGGCAAGTAAGAGCTGACAGACACTAGACACTTTGTTTCTTGCTGAGGAAATGTTGTGGGAGTCTTCTGGAATAAGCACTCTGGCACCAATGAGAGTGGATGAGAGGAGATGTCACAGGTGTACCAAAGCCAGGATAACTCCTGAAAGGCTCCAATGCCAGGTA
>LZPO01108088.1:15263-32687 GCA_001675575.1 Neotoma lepida | reverse complement strand
GTTAGGAATCAAACCCTCGGTCCTCTGGGAAAACAGCCGCACTCTTAACCACAGAGTCATCTCTCCAGGCTCAGTAGTTCTAAAAACAAAACAAAACAAACCATTCTCTTAGCTGAAATTGTGCAATGTATGCAGTTTGATGGGTTTACACAAATGTGTACACACCTGGAGCCATCATCATGGTCAAGGAAATTAACACACTCATCAGCTCCAAAAGTTCCCTTGTTTTCACTTACGAGTGCACTTGTGTAAAGAGCATTTAACTTGATTTCCACTCTCAACATTTCCAGTGTAAAATACAGTATTGATACTGCAGTTGCAACTTTCTCTCACAAATCCTGAAAGCAAGACCTCAAAGAGTCTTTTGAAGGGATTGCACACTTTACACAGGCTTGGGGAGTGCAGGGCAACCCCAAGTTCTCAAGAGTACAGAGGGCTGCACAGGCCATCTGACCATGGTCGTCTGACAGCTCACTAGGCTTCCCAGATTCCCTATCTGGACTGCAACAAGCAGGATATTAAATGTGCTGAGAATAATAATATAAATAATAAATTGCACCAAGAGGTGGAATTTTGAGTGCATCTGTTTTGGAGGACAGTCCTGTCATGTTCTGAGCAGCTTTTCCNGAAAGCTGTGACCAAGGATTGGGCCAGATCAGTAAGTTTGTGTCATTGTGTTTTGAAGATAGTTTTAGTTACTTGAAAGTCTCCACTGAACTTAAAGAGCAAAGGAGAGAGAGAAGCTGTTTAGGTGAAGCAGACTGAGGTGGATTTGTGTGTGTGAGTGTATGGTGTGTATGCAGATGTGCATATTTGCACACAGATGCACCTACCTAAGCATAAGCATATGGAGGTTAGAGGTCATCTCTATAACTCTCTGCCTTATTTTTTTTTAATATTTTATTTATTTTGTTTTTGTCTATGTCAGGGGACAATTTGCAGAAGTTGGTTCTCTCCTTCCACCACGTGGGTACTGGGGATCAAACTCAGGTCATTGGGTTTGGCAACAGGCACCTTTCCCAGCTGAGCCCTTATTTTATTTTATTTATTTTTATTGTTTTTTTTGTTTGTTTGTTTGTTTGTTTTTGGTTTTTCAAGACAGGGTTTCTCTGTGTAGCTTTGGTGCCTTTCCTGGAACTCACTCGGTAGCCCAGGCTGGCCTTGAACTCACAGAGATCCGCCTGCCTCTGCCTCCCGAGTGCTGGGATTAAAGGCGTGCGCCACCACCGCCCGGCTATTTTTATTGTTTTACATATTACAAGGAGGATTTATTGGGCTGGCTTACATAGCTATCTCAACCCAAGAGAGGCTAAGAACCTGGTAGTTAGTGCAAGTCCCGATCCATTTACATTTTCGAGACAGAGTCTCTCATTGAACCCAGAGCTTGTTATTTAGGCTAAAGTAGCCAGTTACAGACACATGCTACCATGTCTGGCTTTAACGTGCCTATGGTGGAATCCAAACTCAGGTCCTCATGGGCTTCAGCACTTTGCCCACTGAACCATCCCCCCACCCAATATTTTCNTGTCTTTGTCAGTCGATGGATTGTTTTTGATGTGGCTGGTTTGGTTGTTCCTTTGAGACAGGCTCTCACTCTGTAGCCCAAGCTGGCCTTAAACTCACAGTGATCCTCCTGTATCAGCCTCCTAGATGCTGAGGTTGTAGGTGTGTGCTTCCTCTTCCATTCCCTGCTGAAGTACAATTTGAGTAATAAAGGAACTGATCACATCAAAATGCAGAGATGGTGCATCCTGTGGATGAGGGACAGACAAGATAACAAGCTCTATGGGAAGAGAACCATTTGAAAAGGTCAGGATGTTTTAAACTTAAAAGCACAGTCTAGAGATCAGTATTCTAGGACTTTGGGAAAGGTGAATAATAGCTTGGATTTCATGTAACTACGTGTGATAGGCAGGGCAGTGGCTCTTGGTTGTTTTCCGACTGTCTTTCCTTGGTTTTCATTATTAGTCTAATAAACTTAGTTTTGCTCAGGCAGCCATGTCCCCATCACAGATGGTGAATCGTCGGCCATGCAGGTAAGCCATGCTTCTAAACCCAGCAAAACCAATACCCTTCCTTTTCAACAAACAGTTCATAACTTGTTCTTTATTATCCTGGAATAAAACACAGAGTTCATTTAAACTAGATACATATTTCTTCTTCCAAATCAACAAACTCCTAGCTAGAATGAGAAATAAAAGCAAATTAGTTTGACATACCAAATAAAATATTACATGAATGCTTAGAATGACTATTTAGAAAATAGCATTATTTAGTTGTGTTCTTGTACCTTTAAAAACAACATCTATGAGTGAAGTAAATACAAAGAGATGCAGATACTAGGTGCTAATTAAAGCCAAGCTCATGCTCACCTTGCCCAGGCTGATTTCCAATGTAATCAGTGATATTTAGTCAAGTTTCAAAGTATGTTTCCACAAGGAAAGACAAGTTTAAAAACAAATTAAAGCAGACATTATATTCCTGGATGATTTCCTGATGTGAAAGTGCTCAGTAGGAAAGGAACATTGAGGTTCAATACACTTCAGCTTCAGAACTAGAGCTCTCTGCTCGAGTTTCAGCTTTATTCCGTGACAGTTACATCACAAAACCCAGACGTCCGAAAATGAGTAACTCGTTGTCCAGAATCCAAGCTCAATCGGGTTCTCAGGACTGCAGGCTTTTATGGATTTCCATCAAGTTGCTCTACAGCTGTCTTTTTTGTTACGATGGTGTTCCTGGGCCTGAACCTAGAGCCTGCTGCCAGATAGGCAAGCTCAGCACCTGCGGACTACATCCCCATTCACCTGGCTTTTAAAGTTTTATTCTAGGTTGCTCAGGCAGGCATTGTTCAAAAACTTTTGATGCTTTTGCCTCAGCCTGGGAAGCTGGGGTTCCAGGCTCAACTCCACCATCTCCCTAGACCTCTAACACTGAACATGATCAGCTGTCCTGTGCAGAAGCCGTTAGTAAGGCCAAGTCTTACAGTGAGAAATAAAATGGTAACTGGTTAGTACCTCCAAGATGTGCGAGATTCTCTAGTCAGGGGACCCCTGAATTCCTATGTACAATTCTCAACTAATATTAGCAATGGATGACATAAGTACCTCTCCCATGTCCACTATTTCCAAAAAATAAGTTGGAGTCATTTTATTTTTACTGATTGTATCCCCTGGTGAGGCTTGCAGGGTACCCTTCCTTTGGGATGCTCTCACCAGGTGGCTTTCCTCCAGACTTGTCCAACAACCACCTCAGAGCTCTCTCTAAGAAGGTNGTGGTGTCTAGATAGTCATATAGAAAAGAAGTAAACATAAGGACATGAAAAAAGTACAGAAATTATCGTGGGAAAGAAATTTAAATATGTATTATTGTGAGGAAAAAAGGGGGGAAAAAAAGCTTCTGGAGATGCCGGGGATCGAACCCGGGGCCTCATACATGCGAAGCATGCGCTCTACCACTGAGCTACATCCCCCAGTACACACTGGTGGTCGTACACAGTTCCTATCTTTAAAAAACCCCAGCGTGTTACGCATAGCCGTTCTGTCTTTGGGGAGCCACTATTGGACTAAGGATAAATTCCAGCGGCGTCACAGCCGCTCCTTCTGAGACCTCAACAACAAACCTCAGTCTCAGAATCGCCGAGAGGAAAACAGTTTCAAAACCTTCGGCACTGCGGATCCTCTGGTGACCAAATCGCATCCCAGGCACAGGCAGGAAGGATTGAGGGAAGAGAGATTCCCCACTCCTAGGCTGGAACATTTTCCAGCCCAAAGGCCCAAATTTACAAATATAATTGGCCTTGCCCGGAAAAGGAACTATGAAAATGTTATAAGATGAAAACGTGAACATCTGCCCTGGTCTTTGTCCACACCGGCAAGGGCTAAGCCCACCTGACCGCAAGGCACAGACTTGTAGACTTCAGCGCCACCAGGGATCCGTCGAAGAGATCTGGCTGCAGCAACCTCAGCCAGGATCCGTACAGCCAGCATCTCAGACAGGTACAGCCGCCACTGACAGTCACCAAATGCCACCTCTGCCCAAGGCTCTGCTGCCGCAGCAGCAGACACAAAAGTTTGGGTTCAGCAGAGAACCTGCAGCAGGGAACAGTGGCTCGTCAGAAGCAGAAATGAGCATCAAAGACAAGATCCAGGAAAGAGCTCATTAATTAATATATTGGACTTCATTAAAATTAAAAAGTAGCCTGTGAAAAACTCAGAACAATAGGACACGCACCAGGCTGAGAAAAAAATACTCTTCACTCACACTTTATTTTTTATAAATAATATTTTATTTATAAATAAATAAATCTGATATCCCAAATATCTGAAGCACGGTGGTGAAGGTATCCCTGGAGGCTGGAGCATCAAGATTGCTGAATTTGAAGAAGACTGGACCACATACTGAGTTTCAGGCCAATCTGGGCCACAGAGTTTTGTCCCTGACACAAAATAAACCAAACTAAGAGTTGTCATGAGTTGGCACATTGTGTTAATTTCTGCCATCTCTGAAGTTAAGGCCGTGTGTCTGTGTACTGGTCTGTAAGTCCGAATAGCACCGCTTCTGAGCTGTGGAGTCTCCTCCGCTCCTTCAGAGCCAAGTTTCACCAGAACTCTATGGGCAAATTCTCCGAAACCACATACATGGCTTTTTAAAATCAGACTTTTATCTATAGCTTTACAATTGACTGATAAATTTTGCCTGACGCCGAGGATATACCTCCGTGGTAGAGTGCTTGCCTAGCATTTATGAGGCCTTCCCTTGGCCCAATGTCCCTTACTGCAAAAATAAACTTTGTCTGAATCCATTGTTGCATGAGGGACNGAATTCTTTCCGCATTTCTGTATTGGCATGCCATCTTAAGAAAAACTTGCCCTTCCTTTCCTTTCTTCCTTTGCTTTCTCTTCCATGTCAGTGTAGACTCCGGTATTCTTACTGTATTCTATAGATCATTGACTTTAATTGTTCAATAACTGCTTTCATTCTTGGTGTTCCTAAAATCTACAGTAGATCCTGTGACCTTCTGAGCATCCCATTATTTTCTGAGCACCTCCTTACATTCTGGCATGGAATGATGTTCTAGGCTCATATTGTACTTTCCTTGTCCTAGCACCTCTTGCAACAACAAATTCTCCCAGAACACTTCCCTTTTAGTAGTGTCCATACCAAGTCATCAGTTATAAGGCCTAGTTCTGCTCATTGCCTGTGTGCAATTGTTCACGCACTGTTTTAGTAGACAAAGCTAGGACAGAGCTGTTCTTGGCCTTTGTTGAATTTGTGTAGCCCCTCTAGCTTAGTTAGGGTTTCTATTGTTGTGACAAAACACCATGACTAAAAGGCAAGGTGGGGAGGAAGGGTTTATTTGGCTTATACTTCAGCATTGCTGTTCATCACTGAAGGAAGTCAGGACAGGAACTCAAACAGGGCAGGATCCTGGAGGCAGGAGCTGATGCAAAGGTCATGGAGGGGAGCTGCTTACTGGCTTGCTTCCCATGGCTTGCTCAGCCTACCTTACAGAACCCAGGTCCACCAGCCCAGGGATGGCACCACCCACCATGGGTTGAGCCCTCCCCCATTGATCACTGAATGAGAAAATGCCTTACAGCTGGACCTCATGGTGGCATTTCCTCAGCTGAGGCTCCTTCCTCTGATGACTCTAGTTTGTGTCAAGTTGACACACAAAACCAGCCCGTACACCCTCTTTCACAGTGAGAATGCTGGCTTCATTCCTACACAAACACACACACACACACACACACACACACACACACACACTTAAAATTACATATTAAATAGAACTCAAAATTCAAGTGTGATTCTATTGTATCTAACAGGCAATTGTGTCAAAGATCTGCACAAAACATTCACTTGGGTTCAGCCTCTTTTTTCTATGGTGTCATGTTTTAAAAATATTTTTAGTTATTCTTTGGCAACTGCATACATGTATACAATGTATTTTGATAAGTGTTATATTTCTTAGGTTTTTTTTCCTGTTGGTATTCAAGTTTAAAATAGTCTCCCTCTCTCCATGTTGAATAGATTTTTAAATTTTCATGTGTGAGACATAAACATGGTTCCAAGGAGCAAGTCTGTAGAGCAGTATCAAGTTGCTCAAGTTGCAAATGATTGCTACATCTAGGGATGCCTTCAGGTGGGCCAGTGGGAGTGCCCTCCACGCACCATCTTAGGAGCTGACTTTGGGGCCAAGAGTGTAGCACCTAGACTAGTGTGCCTTGGCGTTGTTAACCCTTCCTTGGTGTGACTTCAAGATAGAACAAAGTCTATCAGGTTCAGAAGGAACGGAGTTNTGTAAAAGGGATCTACTCAGCNAATATATTTTAGGTTCTGAAAACTCACAGATAGAAACACCTCATTGGGGTATTTATGAAGCAAGTTTTGATGTTGCTAGTGTAGCTCAGCGGAGGCATGCTTGACATGCTGAGGCCCTGGGTTCAGTCCCCATGCTTGACATGCTGAGGCCCTGGGTTCAGTCCTCATTCAATGAAACCATTTTTGTCACTCTCATAATTTTACCCTCACTAGTAGTANGTATTAGTAGATTTTACCTCATGCTTTCATGAATTACTGTTTCTTAACTTCTTAAAAAATCTCCTCGTCTGTAGTTGTGTCATATAGATGACTCATGTAGTTTGCTCTTCAATTATTTTGAATTGTCATTGACTCTGAATGAACTCTGGAGTAATGTTAATTATTTAATCTGTATTAATTAAACATCTATCAACTCTTTGATAGGTGAATAGTCTTATTAAAAGGCTAATAGTTTTAAACAGGTTAATATTCTTTGAATACATTCCTTTGGCTGCTGCAATTAAACAAAATTTAATTAGCGTATCATGGAAAACAGTTTTTTTGAATGACTAACAAATGAACCACCCAAAAACTTGCAATCTCATTTTCTTTAGAAGAAGAAGAAAAAGAAAAAAAGAAGAAAAGGAAGAGGAAGAGGAGGAGGAGGAGGTAGCTTGGGAGATGGAGAGATGCTCAGCCATTAAGAGCACTGGCTGCTCTTCCAGAGGTCCTGAGTTCCATTCCCAGCAACCACAAGTTGGCTCACAGCCATCTACAGTGGGATCTGATGCCCTCTCCTGACATAAAGTTGTACATGCAGATAGAGCACTTACATACATAAAATAAATCTTTTAAAAAAATCTTGAGCTGGCGGTAGTGGTGCAGGCCTTTAATCCCAACGAGTGGATCTCTGAGTTCGAGGCCAGATCTGGTTGTAATGGAAAAAAAATGATATTTTTAATATTTTTGCGTAAGTTTGATATTTGGTGACGGATGCTCAGGCTGGTAATGTTTACATATATCGTCTGCTTTCAGCAAAGTTGTACTGCCAGTGAACCCTCAGTATCCTTGAAGATTATGAATGACTAAAGATTAATAGAAAAATGAACCTCAAGAATTTTTTTCAGTTTCCTTAATTTTCTGAGCTGTGCTTCTAGGATGTGGAGGCTCAGAAAGGCATGCNGGATTCCTGTCGGTCTCTGTCATCCAGCCATCCTCGCCATACTGACAGCACTGTAGGCCAGAATAGACTCCAGGTCCTTCTGAATGGGGAAGGTGGGTGCATCAAACAGTTAAGGACACTTTGAAAAGAAAAAGAGAAGGGAAAGGAAAACTGACAACAAGAAATGAAAGAAAACTCTTTCCTGTGTGGCGGAGATGGCACATCTGGGAGAGCATTGTGNTGAAGACCTGAAGGCTCTTGGTTCATTCCTGAATCTTGGCAAAGCGAGCATTTAAAACTTTACAAATCAGATGATGAGATGATTCCTCTGTGAGATGAGAATTCTGAATGTTTACCGCAACAATCCCCTGTACTGCTGGTATCATGTAGTATGCTGATGCTCACGTCTTCACCCAGGAAAACTGTAGTTTAACTTTGAAAAGATTTTCTAACTCTGTAATTCTTTGTTTTCTTCTCCTTCCCACCCTCTCCTCTTTCCTTCTTTCCTTCCTTTGCTTTTTTGTTTTTTGAAATACTGATGATTCAGTTCAGGGCTCAGTGATTAAGACATTTGTAATTCAGTAATGAGCTGGACAATCAAAGGCTAATTTTATTGTTATAATTGTATATGCATTGCTAAGAAAAAGTAGCAGAATGTGGTACACAAGATACTTGACTCTGAAAGAGAGTAGAAGCAGCGTTCCGTCCCTACGGTTCAAAGGGCCCACAGCAAGTCGATAGGAGAATGTCATACAGTATCTCCAAGGAGCCCGAGCTGGCCCCCGTTGCCCAGTCATCTGTACAAGAGGAACAGTATCCTTTTAATTTTCAGGTACTTACAATTTGTCTGCAGCACTGCCTACCTATACTCTCTCTTAAGAAGGAAACCACATTCACTTGCAAGGGCTCTGTGGCTTAGCTGGTTAAAGCGCCTGTCTAGTAAACAGGAGATCCTGGGTTCAAATCCCAGCAGAGCCTTACAGTAAACCGCTGGTAGTTCAATTTTTTAAAGTTGGGTTTTTATGGTGTTGTTTTACTACCAGTCCCACTACACACCCTGCTATGCCCATAACTGTTCTCAACCGAAGACTTTGCAAACAAAGAACAAGCCAGTTTTGAAGCATCAGGCCCAACACAGCGTTGCAAGGAAAAAAGCAAAAGGTGGATCAGTGCTGTCCAGATGCTGTGGGGTTTTGTTGGTGGTGGTGTTTTGGGTTGTGTTGTTGTTTTGGGGTTTTGGTTTTGGTTTTGGTTTTTGTGTTTGTTTGTTTTTGATTTGTTAAAAGTTTTCCAAGTAAGATCTTCCACTGGGATTTTCTCACTCAGCATTATCTTAGTTACTCTAGTCATAATTTCATATAAAGAACTAAGAATGAGAAACTGAAATTCAGAGAAAGTCTATAGCCCTTGTATGTAGATTTCAGTGAAATGTCCAAAAACTTATTGTAGTGGAATATTATGAATATTGATTTAACATGACGGAGGCCAGCAACCTGTGTACCGGCCCAGTCTGCCTAGGGCAAAAAGAAAACACCAGTTCTTACTCTCTCAAACAAAAATGGAGTTCTTTCTCAGTTTCTCTTCCCCTCCTCAACTCTGTCCCTGCCTCCCTCCCTCCCTCCCTCCCTCCCTTCCTCTCAGTCTCTTTCCATTAGTGAATTTAGCTCCTGGCCCAAGGCTGCCTCAAGTCCTCTCAATGACTTAAACCGGGGGACCCTTGCCGATTCTCAGCACTTCCTTCTCAGTCCCTCAGGTGTTTATTCATTTCTGAGGATGTGCATGTGAACTTCACCCATCAAGAGTGGACTTTGAGCCGGGTGGTGGTGGCGGCGGCGCACGCCTTTAATCCCAGCACTCGGGAGGCAGAGGCGGGCGGATCTCTGTGAGTTCAAGGCCACACTGGAAACAGCCAGGCCTGTCTCTTATACACATCTAGATGTGTATAAGAGACAGTTCCCAGAGAGTCTCTACAAAGGTGTGATGCTAGAAACCTGGAACCTCACTTCTGTAGGTAAGAATGTGAGCTTTCTATCACTTTTTAGCTTAAGGGGACAAGCCTTTCTTGGAGATTGTGAAGTGGCTCTTGAGTGAGTAGTCTGAATGGTAGGTGACCATCAACTGTGAGAAACCCTAGGATAGAGCACAAAAAGAGGGAGGCCTAATAATAAAACAGAAAACAAATACTCACATAGGGCAGCACTGGGGCTCCAGCCACATGAGTGAAGTGTGTTTTGTTTTCAACACCTGATTTTCAGTAGTTTGATACATAGCAGTAGATAAACTCTGTGTTGTTTCTCCAATATCTTTTGTCTTGCTGACAATTTTGTACACAGAATTAAAGGCAACCGAAAGGAAAATAATTGAAACGGAGCACATTCTGGTACCCTCCCTATGGAGGGAGGGATCTCAAGGAATCCCAGGAGCAGAGCTTGGCGTGGACTGACAAAGTGGGAGGAAGAATGATGTCTTCTAATGTNGCACTCACAACTAACAGCATACTTGCAGATGGAAAAAGGATCGAGTCTGGGTTTAATTTTGGAAATCAGGAATCCAAATCCTTCCTATCAAGCCTGAGAACAACCAAAATCAAGACCAATCACATTTGTTGCCAAATAGATCAAGCTGGTTGTGTGGCTCAGAGGCAGACTGCAGGCTAAGCATACAGGAGTCAAGTGGTCCTGGTCTCCACGTTGCTTTTCCTTCTCTCCATCAACACTGTATATACCTCAATAAAACACCCACGTTTCCCATCTTTAAATCGTCTTTAGTCACATGTTTCCTTGCTCATACCTAAAGTAAAATTCAATGCTAAAAGTACAGCTCAGTGGTGTAGTGCAGCGCTCAATATGAGAGGTCCGGGGTTCAATTCCCTGCACAATAAAAGGGGTACTGCACAGTCCGTCTTTGATAACACTTGGCTGTGCCTCTGTTCACTGTGTGATTATAGAATGAGGAGTAAAATATGTGCTTTACCTTCCTCCCACTTCAGTCCATCATCATTGTTGACAGTAGTTGGAACCAATTGCAAAAAGTGTTGGAAGGGATGATGGTGCACATACCTGTAATCCTAACACTTGAGAGGTGGAGGCAGAAAGATCAGGGAGTTCAATGTCATCTTCTGCTACATAGTGAGTTGGAGGCAAACCTGAGCTACACATAACTATCTCAAACAAACCAGGTGGTGGAGTACACAGCCAACATCCCAGCATATTCGGGATGGGAGAATAAGAGAATGACTTCTCTGAAGGAAGGTTGTGATTTCCAAATTCCAAAGGGGGGGAAAATATCTGTGAGAGTAGAGATGTGGTCAAAATTACTCATGTCCAGGAACTCCAGGTGATTTCAGCTCTAGGCTTAAATTGNTGATCTGGCTCCATAATCTGAAAGGTCCAAATTTTATGTCCAAAATAATTTCTCAAAGCCTGCCTCTCCACATTATTATTCTGAATTCATTTCAAGTAAATCTTCTGAAGAGCTGAGTAAGAAGGATCAGAATTGAATGTCTTTAATTTTTCCTACCTTCACCAGGATAACCTTAGGTTCAACATACTATTATAGNCATTAACTAGCTAGGTTTGTTGGTACAGAGCTATAATCCCAGCCACTCTGGAGGCTGAGACAAAGAGATTGCAAACTCAAGAACTGCCTGGGCTACTGACTGAGTTCGAGGCCAGTCTGGGAAATTTAGTGAGATCCTGTCTCAAAATAAAAAGTAAAGAGAGGCCTGGGGGTATAATTCAGTGGTGAGTGCAAGTCAAAAACACTTTTCATTAGCTTTTAAAAATCTACTTAAATTAAAATCATTTCCATTAACATCATAGGAAAGAGACTTGGGACTCTGTGGAGGTTGGCAGTCACATACAGGAATCTAAAAGCCATTCTGTGACAGAACAGTCACTACCTTGNTGTTGGCTGACCTCAGATAGTTTAACCCTATCTGCTTTGTGTTTTCTATGAATTTCTTACACGATCTACCTTTCTTTGAAGGCACTTTATGAAGAATTCAACAGTTATATGGTTTTATTCTTTTAAATACCTGCTGTATGTCTCTCACAGGTTTTCCCATTGCTATGTTTTTGCCAAAGTCATCCACTAGGCTTTGGAGATACACATTGGTAGGTATGGGTTCATTTCCCCAATAAGGAAGAATGTGATTTGTTTATACAATGGAGGGCTGTGTATATAGCTTATGATAGGACACTTGACTAGCCTGTGTGAGACCAGCACCAGAAGGAGAAAATTGGTTAATTACAAAATTTAAATTTAATTTAATAAAATTTAAAAGTAAAGCAATTTTTTGAAGTTGAAGAAATGTTGATAATTTCCCCTCTTGAAACTCTCTTGTGAAGAAACCTTCAAGGGAGGGCCACACCTTTTCCCCCAAATTTGCTTTGGTCATGATATTTCATCATACCAATACTAATCCAAACTAAGACACAGTCTTTTCTAGTTCAGTGTTGGAGAAATTAAGCTTCTAAAACGGCATCAGATTTCCTGAGTTTGGAGAAACCAGCAGTGTGCTATAATCCCTAAAGGGTCAGAGTAAAGTAAAAATCAATTAGGAGTTTCCTCCATGACTCAATCTCTGGACAGAGTTTTAACCAACGAAACCATAGCGGTCTCTACCTGGTCAGCTCTGTCTCCCCCTGTCAGGGTTAATCTACCTGGGGTCATTCTGCTGATTAAACTATTTGGGGGGAAAGACTAGAAGAATGAGCTTTCATTTTCCTGAAGTCTCATATCCTGAAAGGGACATAGAGCATTTAAAGCAGATACTATTACCGTGGTCTGTCTTGCACTCTGCCAAGTTATGAGGGCATTTTTCCCATCTTGTTCTTTCTCATCTTACTTTTCTTTTTAAGACAGGGTCTCTCTATGTATTTTGGCTAGCCTGGAACTCTCTGGAACCAGGCTGACCTTGAACTCACAGAGATCTGCCTGCCTCAGGGAGAGGCTAATGTGCTGGGCAATTTCTCCATTTTGATGTGGAGCAAACTTTGGGGAATCTTCCAAGCTATTAAAATCTATGGGAGTTAAGTTTCCACACGAAACACAACTCTGACCATAGTTAAAGTCTCCAGAGAACCAACACTGTGGACATTCTTTCCAAGTAAAGGAAATAGCTGAATCTAGGGATCTTGGGGCCTCAGCATGAATAATACCAAATCCAGTGGCNGCGGCCTGGACCTCCTGGTAATCCCCAGTATTGTTATAAGACACCAGCGCAAAAGAACAGAACCAGGAAAGATGCCTCTTTTGATGGAGCTTAGACACAGATGGCTTGAGATGCTGACTCCTGTGTGGCTGACCATGGGCAGTGAGGAAAAGACACACAGACACATATGCAGAGAAGTTGGGATCCCCTGGGCTGTGCTTTCTTTGATGGAGCACACTTACTGCTCAATAACCGGGAACCTCAACGAGTTGATTACGGACAGCACAGGGGAAGAGTTAGCTGGCCTTGGTAGAATGTCTGTAGGGAAGCAGCCTCAGCTTGTAAACATCCTGGAGGAGGAAACTACAGCTGCTAGTTTTTGCGCACACTGATCAATCGTTAGTAGCACCTGTATTTGCACACACTGTCGATANTTGCACTAGGACAAGAGAAGCCTTTGCCATCCCCTTAAGCCTTACCCATAAGGGGACAGGCTTTGCCACCCCCGTAGGTCTGAAGCATNGACCCTTGACATGCTCTCCCAGTGTCAAATAATACACATCAGCTTCTTACACACTCGCTCATGGCTTCCTCCACTCCTCAAATTGAGAAAAAACAAACACCAAGTGAAAATTTTACTTGATGCTGCCCCAGTCTCTGCACTCAAACATGTCCAAAGGGATTGTGGTGGAGAAACCTGGGGCAGCCTTCACTCGGGGTTGTTGNAGTTGCTTCTGAGACCTACACAGAAATATAAGAGAGACGTTTCAGATNCCGAGTCAGAACTGCAAAGTGAATTAAACTTTTGCAATAACCTCCTCAGTCCTAGTCTCCAAGATCCTGAACAGATTCTCCAACCGCAGATGGCACAGAGGTACAAAGAATAGATAGATGTTCCTGCTATTTCCAAAACTTCACGTTTCCTCACATGGCCCGGTGAGTCTTTTATGTTTCCTTTCATTTCAAGCTACTGCCATAGACTTAGGAAGACTAGTCTCTCCTCTTATCGCGGAATACAATTTTCTCAACTGAAGATGTGGGAAGCATCTTTCCTTGGGGCAGCATCCTAAAGACTGGTGCCCCAGGGGAAAGACTGGTTCACCGAGTCTGGCTAGTGTCGGAAAAGTCCTGTTATGTTAGTCCGCCATGTGGGCTAGGAGGTGATGGAGAAACGGGCCGCTGAGGACAGGTAAAAGAAAAGCCGGGCTGAGGGCGCCAGGACAGGTGGTTAGGTTGACTTTTTACATCCACCAAGATTCTGTGTGGTGGGGATGGAGAAAGCAAAGCTCGGGGGGATTTTCTTGTGCATTTGGATATCTGCTCGTTGTAGGTGGGCGCGCGGGGCGCGGGAAGCCTTTCTCTCCTCTTTCGGTCTTTTAATAATGAGAAATGAGCGCACAGGGGAATGTGGCTTTTAGGCTGGCTTGCTTCCCTCTTCGCTGCTTTCAAGAGATCTTGAGTTCGCAGCTTTATTTCTGTCCAACGTCTCACTGCCCTTTCTTTGTGGAGAAGCNGTCATGTTATGGGAAGAGAGAGCCGTTGAAAAGATGAATAAATAGCGAACAGTTTACATCGCTGACAGTGGGAGAAGCACAGCTAGGTGTGCACAAAACATGAGGTGAAACAACTTCCTCTTGTCGGTCGAGGTTACCGAGAAACATAGGAAAGGAAGAACAAGGGTGGAGGTGCTGGGGATTGAACCCAGGGCCTCGTGCATGCTAAGCACGCGCTCTACCACTGAGCTACACCCCCGCCAACGAAGACTGTTTTACTTATACCTTTGCTTTTAGTTTGGTGCCCTAGCTTGGCATCATGAAACCTTGTTTCTGAACTTTTGAATTGTCGGCTTCTGTACAAAAGACCTCAGACTCTTCCCACAGTTGTCATCTTCTGCAAGGCAGCAGATCCCAGCGTCCCTCCAGGGAAAACCCCAAAATAGAATCTTTAAGTGGGTCTTCAGATCTTCCCTTTTACAGATCTGCCGATGAGGCTCAAAACAGAGTACCAGGAATTTTTTTAAAAGGAGCTTATGACTGTTNTGAGAAATAGATACGGGTGGGAAGATAGAAATCAACTAAAAATAAGAGTTAAGTCTGGCACATTTAAGATCCAATTCCATAAAGCGCCTGGAAGGAAAACAAACCAAAACCTCTTGACAGGGTTGGGGCTATGATTCAGTGGTACAGCACCTGACCGAACTTGACTAAGATGTGCAAGGCAGATGAGGGTCAGGGGTGGAGGCAGGTGCAGAAGCCACAGGTACAATCTCTCACAAATAGAAATATTTGTATGTCAGTGTGACAACATATAGAACATACTCTGAAAAGCAAACAAAGTACACAACACTGATAAAAGACGTCTAAGAAAATAGACGCACTGTGCCCACAGTTTGCATTACTCAGCGCGCAAAGGTCTTAATAAAACTCCTATCAAAGTCTGGCAAAAGTCGGGTATGCGTGTCAATAATCAAGTGCTTGATGAGACTGCTCAAGGCCCAAGACTCTATAATTTTATAATCTATTCTAACAGCGCGCGCATGGGTGTTTTGCCTGAATGTATGTCTGTTCCTGGTGCCCACAGAGGCCAGAAGAGTGCCTTGGACCTCCTGGCACTGAAATTATATAGGCTGTAAGCTGCTGTGTGGGTGCTGAGCATTAAACCTGGGTTCTCTGAAAGAACAGCCAGCTTTTTTTAAGCACTGAGCCATCTGCCCAGTCTCACAACCATTTTTCACATTCATTCTCACAACCCAGCAAGATATTTTGTAGATATAGACTAGATAATTCTAAAATGTGTATAGAAAGTCATAATAATTCTAATAAATGTGTATGGAATTATAATAGCTGAAATTCTCCTAAGCAATATAACACAGGACCAATCTAGCTAGTTTCTGTTTCTACTTTTGTGTAACTGCAATTACTAGGACTGTGTGGTCATTGTAGAGACATAGACACATAGGATAGAATAGAACAAAACAATAAACTCACACAGATAATCGAAACTGTTCTTAAACAGAATGACAGAAGTGATTCTGTTGAGGGAAACAGACCTTTAAGAAATGTTGCTGGAAAGTTTCAGCGTCTGGGGAAATGAATGAAAGGGTGAACTCTAACATCTTGTAGGAGAATTAAACCTAGATGAATTGTGGGTATAAACTTAAAACTTCTGGGGAAAATGGAAGGAAATCTTGCTGTTTGAGGAGCATAGCTCTCTAAATAAAATCAAAAAATGATTCACTCAGCAGGTAGGAGGAGAAGGAAGAAGAAAAGGGGGAACAGGAGGAGGAGAAGAAGGGGAGGAAGTGGAGCAGGAAGAGAAAAAGGAGGGGGGGCCTGTGACAGTTTTAGGAGGACACAAGGTTTATACAGCTAGGCAGGAAGGAAAGTCCTGGGGGCAGCCTGTAACCGGGGCAGTTTCCTGGCGAGGTGTCGCCAACAGTCACAACTATAAGGGCACTACCCACTGAATTTGAGGTCTAATGCCACACTCGCATCACACAACTCCGGTTGAATCAGAACAAAAGGTAGGAGTGGAGGTGCCGGGGATCGAACCCGGGGCCTCATGCATGCAAAGCATGCGCTCTACCACTGAGCTACACCCCCTGCTCTTGTAAGAATGGCCTCAGTACTTCCATAGAAAGGAATTCTGTTTTCCAGCTTTATTCTATGTATTTATATGGAACACAGATACTTGGGGCACAGCATCCTAAATACAGGAAAAGCTTACGAACTTATGTTAAATAACCACAAGGAACTAACTTTGAGTCGTAAACATCTCCTACTGAGCTTAGCTAGGAATCAAGTTCTGGATTCTCTTAATGTCTTCAGAATTCCTTCACCCGAGACACAAAGTGGTAGAAACATCCCTTTTTTCCCACCCAGGCTACTTTATTTCTGTTGTTTGCTCAGTGGAAATATGAAAGACAAGGACTGCTGGAAGAAAGGCACCGTCAGAAAACTCTCTGAAAGAGACTTCATCGTATTTTCCTAATCTAAGCTTCCAGCTTAATTAACCTAATATAGGACACCTAGCTAATAGAGAGGTTCACCAGTCTCTAGTGAAACAGTATTGTAGTTTTTGTCAACTCAACACACACAAACCTGGGAAGAGGGAATCTCAATTGAGTAATTGCTTCCAACAGATTGGCCTTTGGGCTTGCCCCTTGGGGCATTTTCTTAATTGTTAGTTGACATAGCTGGGTCCAGGCAGGCCTCTGTGCGCAGAGTCACATCCGGGCAGAAGGGCCTGAACTGTATAGGGAAAGCTAATGAATGGATCGAGCGAGGAAAAGCCAGTGAGCAGCTTCCTNCATGGTCTCGGTTTCACTTCAGTTAGTGACTCCCAGCTTCCTGTCTTGAGCTCCTGCCCTTGGCTTCCCGAGATGACGGACCATGAAGTAAACCCTTTTATCCCCAAGTTGCTTTTGGTCAGGGTGTTTATCACAGCAACAGAGAGGCAAAGTAGGACAGACAGCTTCAGGGATACAGGTGGGGTTGAACAAGGAGAGCAACGGAAGATCGGATTTAAGGGAGAAACACAACAGAATGCTGGAAGCACTTACTTAGAGTAAAGCCAGCAAGTTTTACTTTACAAGGTGTGGTGATTATATTATGTCCCCCAAAATATTGTGTACCCTAATAAAACTTATTTGGGGTCAGAGAACAGAACAGCCACTAGATTAAACATAGAGGTTAGGCAGTGGTAGCACACGCCTTTAATCCTAGCATTCCCGAGGCAGAGATCCATCCAGATCTCTGTGAGTTCAAGGCCACACTGGAAACAGCCAGGCATGGTGGCACACACC
>LZPO01108088.1:0-12605 GCA_001675575.1 Neotoma lepida | reverse complement strand
TTTTTTTTTTTTTTTAAGATTTATTTATTATGTATACAGTGTTCTGCCTCCAGGCCAGAAAAGGGAAACAAGATCTCATTACAGATGTCTGTGAGCCACCATGTGGTTGTGGGGAATTGAACTCAGGCCCTCTAGAAGAACATCCAGTGCTCCTAACCACTGAGCCATCTCTCCAGCCTGAGACTCATCATTTGTCTTTCATAAAGAGCTAAGACAGGAGCTTTNCAAGACCTGCTGCGACCTCTGCCTNTTGTCCTGTTTGTAGTTGAGAGGTGATGGTGTTAATTCCAATTTGCAGCTAAGAAAAACTGAACCTTGGCAAATGAATGACTTATTCTCTACTCCATTAGCGTCTGGGAGCATCTGGAAAGAATGAATGTATAGCAGAGTTAATAGCAGCGGCTTTAGTGAAGGAACACTAATGCCTTCCCCGTTTATGCCTCAACATCACTTGGCAGGGAGTTTTGAATAGCAAAAGCAGGAAGCTGGAGGTCAAATGAAGGGAAAACCAATTATAGGTAATACTTGTACCCAGGTCCTTGGGTATGTTAAGCGTGCACCCTGCCACTGAACTACAACACCCACTGGCAGGGAATGATTCAGAAACCTTTCTGATTAGCTACCACCTTTGCATTCTGTGATGTGATTAACATAAACTCCCTCTGTGTTTTGAAATTTCCTATAGTATGTGTTCTTAAGCACGGCTACACCAGCTTTAAAGATGGAGGAAGGGAAGAGGAGGAAGAAAGAGCAAAAGAGGAAGAGGAGGGGAAAAGAATGTTGTTCTTGATCTATTGTCAGCCGGGGAAAGGCTCACCACCAAATTTCCGGCCATTTGTTATTCTGACTGCATTAGTCAGGGTTCTCTAAAGACACAGAACCCACAGAATGAGTGTATACATATTAGAAGGGGATTTGTTAGAGTGGCTTACAGGCTGTAAACTGGGTAGTCCAACAGTAACTGTCTCATGATGGAAAGCCCAAGAGTCCCATAGGTGTTCAGTCCATGAGACTCTGTGTCTCAGTAGTCACAATCTGGAGCTGGAGTCCCAGAGGGTTCCTGGAGAGCTGCTGGTCTTCAATCTGCATTGGAATCCAGAAGTAGGTTCTAACACCAGTGAAGGAATGTCTCAGCCACAAAATAAACGAACCTGCCAGCAAGCATGAAGACCAAGCAGACAAAAAGTAAAAGCTTCCTTCTTCCCTGTTTTTTTCTGTGGGCTGTCACCAAGAGTGGCTCAGATTTAGAGTGTGTCTTCTTATCTCAAATGATCCAATCAAGAAATCCCTCACAGATGTGCCAGATGCTTGGGTTTTAGTTAATTCCAGTTGTAGTCAAGTTGACAACCATCCCTCTGACTGTAGGAAACTAAGAGGCTGTGTGTGTGTGCGTGCGTGTGTGTGTATGTGTGTGTATGTGTATACCTTCTATTCTGCCATCTGCCATCTGCCTAAATGGTTTTGTGGCTCATGTGGTCTGCCCTCTGCTGCTGTGATAAAACCATGACCAAAAGCAACTTAGAAAAAAAGAGGTTTATTACATCTTAGAAGTTAGACTCCATCATAACAGGAAGCAAGACAGGAACTCAAGCAAGAACAGAAGCAGAGACCATGTAGGAACCAGTTACTGACTTGCTCCCCATGGCCTGCTCATCTTACTTTCTTATATAACCCTGGACCATTTTCCAAGGGTGATATTGCCAATAATGGGCCGGGCCCTCTCACATCAATCATTATCAAGAAAATGCCCCCACCGACTTGCCTTTGGGCCAATCTGATGGAGGCATTTTCCTAACTGAGGGTTTCTCCTTCCCAAGTTACTTTTCTATCAACTTTAAAAAAAAACTAACCGGCACAAAGTCTAAATAGTATAGCATTAAAAAGAATGTTTTGTATCATGTGTTGACTTCTTTTGTGGGCAGATAATAGAAACCATTAAGAAAGCTGAGTGTTTTCTTTCAGAGGGTATTGTGGGTATCAGGAGCCTCTGAGCACCACCCACACCTATCTCAGGGGCAGCATTCAAGGTCTTCCAGAAACATGTTGTTGTAGTTTTTGGGCCCCCATTCCTGGGTTAATTTCTCATGAGACTGGGTGTAAAGATGTACTTGTGACGTAAGNTCGAGGAACCAGGCATCATGTGGGACACGGACGATTGAGTCAGTAGAGCTTAAACTGGCATTNGTGATACTGGAGATTTGATAGAAAACTGTCCACCTCTTCCTAGGCTAAGAAGTCATTTTCTTCCTACTTCTCTGCTCCATGGGAATGTTGAGGACATTGTTTCTAAGGCTCTGATGGAGACGCCCAGATCAGAACACCATGATCATCCTGCTCTTCACTCCCAAGAGTCTTGTTTCATTTTAGCAGGAAGACAACTAACAAAAGAGGCTTGTTGGAGACTTCCCAGTGCTCCAGGCACAAAGCAAAGAACAGATCTGGGGATGGAGAAAAGTGAGGAGTTCTGAAAGCATTTTAACAGGTAGCTAGTTCTATAGGATTTTATTAGATGTACAATACACATTGGAAAGTGGAAGAGACGAGAAAGTGCCAAGTTGCTCAGCAAACAGTAAGAGACTCAAAGAGAAACTGTCTCTTCTCCCCTGTTATGAGGTGCTGGGGTCAAACCAACACCATCACACTAGACAAGCGCTTTTCCACTAAGCTGCATCCCAGGCCTTTTTCTTCTTGTGAAAATGGGGAAGCGATGAGATGAGTTGATTTGAGATGGGCTGAACTTCACATATTCTTCTCTGGGTTTCTTCTTCTGGACGTAGCCCAGTGATCTCACCTGATCCACTACTCTGATCTAAATCCTTGTGGGCGAAGCGCTGCATGGTGATGCCTGCCTGTAATCCCAGCACTTGGCGCTGGAGGCAGGAAATCAAGAATGCAAGGTCAGCTTTGGCCACATAGCCAGTTCAAGGTACGCTTGGCTATTTGAGACCTCGTCTCAAAAAGATAACTAGATAACTAGCTAAATAAGTACATTAAGTACTTGTGGGGGACAGTTATCTAGAGGAGCAGGAAAGAGGGTGATGAAAACTGAAATTGTCCTTTGGCACTTCAGAGTAAGCACTCCTTCTTTGATATCAACAAAAGGTTAAAAAAAGAAGTGCACTTTCTCCTAGACCCCTTGTAATTTACAGTGATTATCTACATGGCCTTAGAATTTCACACATAAAATACCAGCAGTCCATGTTCTGGGACCAGACCCCTAGCAGACGTCTTGTCTTTCCTTTGTCTGTGCTGTTGTTTACCTTATGAGATCTACCCTGAGTGTCTTTTGGACTTGGAAACACTGTGTCGGGTTAGCAGTTTCAGCCCCCATGGGGCTGGTACAACAGATAAGAGGAAACAGAAATTGCAGGTTTCACTGAAGTGGAAGGCTGGAAAAGTGTCACTGTAAAACTGCAAGCTAGTGTGTGTGTGTGTGTGTGTGTGTGTGTGTGTGTGTATGTAAGTGCTGGAAGGTGGGGATAAGAAGAAAATTATCTCCAAATTGTGTGAAGAAAGCCCACAGACCAATTAGGTTACCAGAATTCCTCACAATAAAATTTTCATTTGCTCTTCTGTTTTGTCCAAGGTGCACCAACACTGTGAGAATTATTAATTTTCTGTGGCAATATTCAGACTGTCGGTAGCATTATTGAAATACTTGTCCACAGGGGAAATCGTAAAATAAGCTCCAAATATCCAATTCTTCTGATAAACTAATCACTGATCTCAGAAGCCAGAGCTCAGGTTTGGTGAGGAGTTCAGCAGTGGGGTTCATTTAGCTTAGGGAGGCCTGGGTTCAACAGAGGGCCAAACTATTCACATACTCTTCCTCTGCTCAGGAAACTACAGGTGCAGAAAGCGTGCTTCTGGGACATCTGGGTCAGGGGGAAGATTGTGACTGCTTCGGTGCCNATTTTTAAAACTGACAGATCAAAAAGGTGGAACTCTCCGTGATGTCTCCTGAGGAGACAAGAACAAATGTCTGTTTATTCCAGATAGCGCTCTAACCAGAGACCAAAGAAATGGTTCCCCCAAGTCTAGCTTAGAGGTCAATGAGTTTGTTGGAGTTCCTCCCAGGACTGTGGGTGAGGAGTCACCAGCAGGAGCATGGATCACTGAAAACACTACCTCAACACTACCTACAGGCAGCTTGGCCAGTCAGGGTCTCCTCACCCCAAGAGTCCTGTAAGTTTCAGCTTCCTGAGACTTTGTGAGTTATTTACTTTTGCAGTCTTAAGAACCAATCCCCACTCTTTCCAAAGGAGTATTTCAATTCAGAGGAAACTGTTGTTTGCTATTTCTCTTTTGGAGGGCCCACCACCCAGCTCCCAAATAAATTGCACATGGAGGCTTATTCTTAATTATCAATGCTCAGCCTTAGCTTGGCTTATTTTTTGACAGATGTCCTTATCTTAAATTATCCCTTCTACCTTTTGCCTCTGGGCTTTTCTAGTTCTCTTACTTCTATAAATCTTACTCTTACTCGGTGGCTTGCTGTGTAGCTGGGTGGCTGGTCCCTGGAGTCCTCCTCCTTCTCTGGCTACTAATTCCTTTCACTCCATCTTTTTTCTCCCTCCTCCTCCAGATTTCTCCTTCTATATCCTCTCTCTGCCTGCCAGCCCCACCTATCCTTTCTCCTGCCTTGCTATTGGATGTTCAGTTCTTTACTAGACCATCAGGTATTTTAGACAGGCACAACAACACAGCTTCACAGAGTTAAACAAATGCAATATAAACAAAAGTAACACACCTTAAAATATTCTACTACAGGAAGCAGCTACACAACGTGGAAATGTGAAGTTCTGCTTTCTTTGGTCTTGATGACATTTGGTTTGTTGTCTTCCAGGGTGTTAGGTTATATTGCCCAGAATCTAAATGTGAAAGACAGTGCCTTCTTGGGCAGAAAAGGAATAAATAACTTTAAAAATCAAATGTCTGAAAAAGAATAAAGCCCTGCATTTTGAGTTGGAGGATGGCCTAACGGACATTTACATCCACACCGCTTCTACCTTTCACAAGGTAGCACTGGGTCTCACATCACCATACTCCCTTTCTTTCAGCTCTTCTAAGTTTTGAACTAGACTGTAGCTTAGCCACTTGCCTAGAATATGTGAGGTTCAGAATACCACAAAACAACAAGTTCATTAAAACAACAAAAGCTTCTCAAGCTCTTATTTCTCCTGGAGAAAGTGAAACAAAAAGATGAGCTTGTTGAAGGACAATCTCAAAATAAAACAGCAGGATGGGTGTGTCTCATTAAGACCAAAGTTTATCAGGGCATGGTGGTGCACACCTTTAATCCCAGTACTCGGGAGACCGAGACAAGTGGATCTCTGTGAATTTGAGGTCAGCCTGGTGTACAGAATGAATTCCAGGACAGCCAGGGCTACCAAGTAAGACCCTGTCTCGAAAACAAACAAAAATACATAACAATATATTTGGAACTTCTATCATATATTTTCTATGACTACTCAGGTTAAATTTTTGGCTTTTTTCTTCTTCTTTACAGTTCTGAAATGGAATCCAGAGCATCACTGTCACTAGGCAAACTCGACCACTGAGCCATGCACCACCCCAGTTCTGGGCCTTTGTCTCCTGCTCTTTTCTTCCTTAAATGTCAGAGGTAAATGTCCCCATGAAATTTATTCCATGTTCACAGAACAGGACACANAGAAACAATGATAATAGCTACGGTGTTCTTGCTCCTATTTTGATCATATTTCTTTCACAACACAGATGAATTCCCCAGGCTGGAACTTGTTGATAATTTTCTCCTGACACAATGGTGACAAGAGATAACTGTGAAGCTCAACTTTGAGAAAGGGAGAGGAATACAAATCCGGCAACANCGAGAACAGAAAACCAGCTATTGGTTGATCGCCAGCAGCTGAGCCTCTTCTTCAGAACAATGAATCCCAATGGTAAGGCATGTCGTTCTGAGAATGAATGTCTTCTGGAACTTTTCTGCTTTGAAAATTCCCTGCTGACGTCACAGGACAGTGGTCTGATATCGTGCCTCTTGAAAAGCAGGGACGTCCCAATCAATANTCGATGTATCCTTCAGCCCGCATTTTCATTACAGTTGCAAAAGATTTTAAATCAAGACGGAATTTTTCACAGATTAAAACAGTGTTAATACAAACATTCTTGAATATTGGCTAGAGAACGCAAGCAACAAACAGATTTTATTCTCTTTACAAGTAGAATACAAAGAAACAAACATTCCAGTTGACATTACAAGTTAGCACAATCTTTACTGCAACGTTTTCAAAAATGTTTGTATAAAAAGNAAGTGAATTTCACATATTCAACTATGGTAGAGTGATTCAGAAATTATAAGCATCTTAATACCACAAAATGGGAAAACAAAGTCAAAGACAGGAGCAGGAAGGTTGTTCAGGAATAGAAATACATATTGTCTATTCTTTTAATCTTTTGAGAGCATTCAAGCTGATGCCNCTTAAGCTTTAATGTGTGGAACTATCGTCATGAACTACAATTTAAAATGCGATTTTATTTTTTGTAGACTGAGAGTCCAGATTGCGATTTCTTCCCACGGGTATGGACGCCACCCTTCCCACAGAGGGCGCCAAGGTCTCAGGTGAATCGATTCCGTGGATCATCTTACAATCATCCAGGAACCCCTGTCTACGGCAGAAGGAACTTCTCTCGCCGGTGAAAATAGCTCTCTCGGCGGGGAAACTTTGGAGAAACTGTGCCGTTCTCCAGCTAAATTTTTCATCCTTTTCTTTCCTGGAAACGCAGGTAGATGGTCAAATCACCTTCAGAACCTTGCAGTTTCGAACTGGGAGTACCTCTATTCCTGGCTGCACCTTCAGATTTCCCATCTTCTCGTTCTGATAACATGGCTTTGGGATGATTTGAAATCGTTTGTCTTTCTATTTAAGCAAGGAAAATAGTAANGTCGTGGGGAGAAAAGAAAACTGGTAATCCACAGGACCGTGAAAATACTGGAGGTGCCGGGGATTGAACCCGGGGCCTCGTGCATGCTAAGCACGCGCTCTACCACTGAGCTACACCCCCCGACACTGCTACCCTCTCGGGAATACATTCTAGACAGAAATCTGATTTTTTGCTAGGTTTTGGAAACATCAGGAGCAGAAGCCTAAGGCCACACTTACTTTCACCATTTTAAAAACCAAGCGGAAGCCGAGCGTCTGCCTAGCATAGAGCAGCTAGCTCAGGGGTCTGGACCAACGCAGTTCGCAGCTCTTGGCCCAGTGTGAGTGCTGCCACCTCTCCCAGCCCGGGAAGAGCCAGGATGAATGCTTTTTCCGTCCGTCTTTACTCCCTACTTCCCTGCTGCCTTACTCTTAAATGGTTGCAGCGCTAGGAACGATGGACCTCCTCTGTAATCTCACCGCTTGGAAGGCATAGACAGGAAGATTGCCTCGAGTTGCAAGACAAGCCAGAACTACACGATGAGACTGTTTCCNAGAGAGAGATGGGGGAAGAGTAGGACTAAAGGTGGTTTTTCAGATCGAAAGTTGTGACTCCAGATGATAAATCAATGTGAACAAAGGACATAGGTATACGCAATTATAAATCATCACAGATGACGTAAGAGTGGAAACGTGGGTTATTTGGGGGATGGNAGGGGGCCAGCCAGAGAGGATTGGGGCAATGGGGAAGGAGTGAATTATATGAAAATGCCATAATGAGCCTCATTAACTTGTGTGCTAACATAAAAATTAATAATAGTAATAATAAAGTATAGTAATGTATGTTTCTTCTCATTTCTCTTAAATGGTTTATAATGAAACTTTACGGTTAAGACTATAACACAGNACTGATATATGTGTGTGATACATTTGCCAATGNCAGTACAATGGATGTCATTACAGCAAAGCAGTAAGTGGGCTAAGGAAATGACAGGTACTAAGGCAGTTAATTATACCAATATAAATTTTAATTTGCAACTGACAAATGTAATGTCATATTAATATCACAAAAGCAGAAACACTAGAGCTTTGTAGGCGTTACTTTCCTATATATGACTGGAGTTAAATTTTTATAAAATAAGGTGATCACAATAAGTGAACTTGTGTACTGTAAATGGAAAAACCACCCAAAAGAAAGCTTAAAAGCAGTGAATACATCATTAATGAAATCTAAATGCTACATTCATTAGAAAGTATCACTTACTACTAAAGGAAGAGTTGAGAGGAAAATAGTTATGAAAGATGTCGAAAACCAAAAGGGAAAATTATGGCACAAACCCAACTATTCCAATAACATTAAATATAAATGANCTAAACAATCCAATTAACAGGCACAGACTGTAGGACTGGATTTTAAAATCATGNTCCAAGTGAACGACACCAGCAAGACTGTGGAATTTAAAGCCTCAGACCCACTTTCTCCCATGGAAGTGTGAGGTTAACAGTAATGTACAGNACAACATGCCTGAAAATTCTAGAAATTAATTAACAGTTTCCTACCAAGATTAGCACCATGCTAACGACTCAAAAGCAGGTGTGTGTGGGGGCGGGAATCATAGCAGTTCTCTCCCTCTGCAGCTGCTCCTGCTCTCCGTTCCCTACTTCTGCCCTATCATCGGTCTTTGGAATGAATGAGGGAGTTCCCAACTTGCCTCTTCTTCCTGGGAGTGGGGTGGGAGTAGTTAAAAAAAAAGTACAAAATATAAACAAATCGATCAATGTAATGCATACATTCACAAAAGAAAGGTCAAAAACACAATCATTTCAAAGATGCAAAGAAATATTTTTTTTCATTCAACAATCTTTTATTGACTTTTGTTTTCAATTGGGGATTGAGCCCAGTGATTTACATCAAGCTATACCCCAAGCCCTCAACATCTTTTTCGTGTGCTGGTTTGAGAATACCCTCTACAGGGATTTACAGATCAACGGAACCACATGCCTGGAATTCTGTGGAGATAGAAGCAGATTAGAGCAGAGTTATCAATAATGATAANGTGGAAACCAGAGTCTCCAGGGGCTTTTTCCAGATCTGAGCCAATGTGTCTAGGGGTCTCTACTGAAACATGGAAATGGGTCAGAATAGAGGGAGGAGTAATCTACTTGAGATAAACAATGGCATTATCCATATACTGTGCCTGGTGTTATGCAGCCACGTTTTACACACACACACAAACACACACACACACATACACACACACACGCACATATGCATGCACAAAGAAATTCACAAGATTGTATGGATTTTGTGGTCATCTGGGGTTTCTGGTTAAGTAACTAAAAAAGAAACTTAAGTTTAAACCTACCTGGCCCTTTCCAGCACTCTCAGGTGTGACTTCAAGTATTTGTGGGACTGCTTTTAACATACAAGATTCTCATTCCNCTGTCCTAGACCTCAAAGCAGCATCCTCTCCGTGGATGTTCATCTCACATTGCTGCATTTGCTGTCCTCAGAAGCTGTCAGAGATAGCAGCGATTCTCTTTCACAGCAAGGATAAGGTACCAATTCCTTACAGTTTAGCAGTTAANGCCAAACGTGGTGGCCCACNTCTGTAATCCTACTGCTTGGGCGGATGAGATGGGAGGACTGCTGTGAGTTCAACGCCAGCCTGGGCTAGAGANTGTCTTTTTAAAGGAAAATGGNAGACTGTCCACACTTAATCTGTGAGATGAATGGATCCTATGGGGCCTTGAGCCCTGATGGCGAGTGGGCTCATTTTATCATGGAGCTTGGTTCACTATAAGCAAAAGAGAGCCATGCTTCCTTGCCAACATCTGGGCTAGTAGCATCATCAAGACGACCACAACCACGTGATTTCACTACCTTCTCAGTACAACCATATTGCATGAACCAAAATAATGGTGCACATAAAACTTCCCAGTTCCACTGAAACCTCAGGATCGCCACATCCCTTTTTATATATCAGACTGGGGCAATACCAGACCTCCACAGTGGGTTGTTCTTTTTAGTTTTAGTTGTTTTGTTTTTATTTTAGACACATTGTTTTACATCATGTATTGACTAGTTTCTAGAGGGGATTTAAGACTTTTCTCAGCCACACGTCTTGAACCCTAGTNAGCTAGAAANGAATGGACACTGTGAAATGGCTAGACTTGGAAAGCTTGTGTGAATTTGCAATAGCCCAGGGAAAACTTAGAAATCACATCCCAACATTGACACATCCCAGTTTGGAACCAAAGGTTTGATACCCAGATGCTGCTGCCAGAGGGCAAGTACAACAGTGGAGGCAAAGAACTACCAGCTTGCTCCCATAGGCAGCTGGAGATGCAGGNTANGCTGGGTCTTAATGCCTGCCCTCCTCCTTCTGCCTAGCATCTCCTAGCCTATTTTTCTCTAACTGAGATAGAATATTCTTTACCTNCTCAAGACTTCTTTGTTCCATGTGTGTTATCTGCCTTTATTTACTGAGCCTTGGGTAATCTTGCTTTTTGTTTTTATTTTCCAATTATAATGACCTAGATGAGCTAAGGATAGGAAGAGTCTGATGCCATCCCTTTCCGGGTTAATTTAGATGCTATTGCTTCCTGTGCTCCATATTTTTAGATTATGGGTACTAAAAATTAATAATAATAAGCTAGGCAGTGCCGGAGAATGCCCTTAATCACAGCACTTAGGAGGCAGAGGCAGGTGGATCTCTGAGTTTGAGGCTAGCCTGGTCTACNAAATGAGTTCCAGGATGGTCAGGACTACACAGAGAAACCCTGTCTTGAAAGACCAAGTAATAATAATAATAGTAGTAATAGTAATAATAATAATATTTAACAAATAGAATAAACATAAAAATAATAGAGCATAAAAGACTGTTGACAGTACGTCCATGGAGAGGATAGAAAGGGCAATCTGTCTAAAAAAAATCTACAATAACTCTAGCATGATAGTTTTGACAGGGCTGCCTTACTGAGTTCTGCTAGATGTTGTAAACACCAATTTGATGATTCATTTTATGGTATTTTGCTGCTTTCCTCTATCTGGCTCTTGTGCTCATTCAAAATCAAAAGCATAAAGAGCCAGGTGTAGTGGCGCATGCCTTTAATTTCTGCCATTGGGAGGCAGAGGCAGATGGGCCTCTGTGAGTTCAAGGCCAGCCTGGTCTATGTCCTGAGTTCCAGGACAGCCAGGGCTACATAATAGAGATCCTGTCTCAAAACAANCAAACAAAAACAAAAATCCAACCAAGCAAACAACAAAAAATAAATCAGAAGCAAGGCTATAGTACATCCTTCTTTGGACTGTACAAGGCATGAAAAATAATGTATTTTACTGCCTTGTGTTTTCTATAAGACCTAACTTGGAACACTTTGTACACAGGTAATAATAATATATTACATTACACTATACATGTANTTTAGACTTGGCTCTCTTTTATTAAGNTGGTGTTGCAATCACCACCCTTAAGCCAAACAACTGCCATCTTCATAAGACCAGCTCTATCTGCTTATAAAGGATCATCAAGCTGGTTTTGTTGATTGTTGATGTTCCTTTATAGAAGGAGGGAATAGGCAGTGACACTGGACCATCACTTGAGTATCCAACCACTGCTCCAAGTCAATGCTACTCAACTCTGCCCTAATTGCAGATGGCCTTGGTGTCTTGGGGAGGACATGGAGTACGTAGGATGGGAAGATTGCAGAGAAGGGGATCCACCTATGCAACTGTGGGAAAACTATGTCATCTATACAGGGTGAAAACTTGTACTTTTTGGTCACTCATCACTCACTCATGCCCTGAAAGTAACCCCAACAAATGCATTGGTCCTCTAGGCTCCAGCCAAGGACTTCTTTTCCTCCTCACACCTGGCTGGTACACAAATCAAGCTATCAATACACTTTTGGAGTCTTTTAGATAAGCCCATTGGAGGGATACCCTGAATGCCATGCCAGATGACCCCATCCAGCTGTAAGAGGCGAGATTGGCCATCACCCCAATATCAAATAGTAGTTGGGGTTAACTCTTTTGGTGTGGAATGGGAAATGAAAAGAACAGGGCATAGAAACTGGTTAGGCAGTTTAGGGCTAAAAGACTGCAAAGAAAAGCAACCAGTTTCTTGGCTGAAAGTAAAAAAATTATGCTTGGGACTCTTGGCAGCCTCATCTTTGCCCCAGACCAGATATGCAGAAAGTGCTTTGGGGGCCCTGATCTCTGATCTGTTTCCTAAACAATTCTAGGGTTAAGGATGGCATACATTAAATCATGCTTAAGTCATCACTTATCATAATACATTTTTACACTTTCTAGAGACTTCAAATGATCAACATACACGGGCTAAGGTATTTAGCCTTAGCAAGGACTCATATTCCCTGAACTTTCTTTCCCCTTTATTAGTCAATATCATCACACTGTGGAATAGAGTCCCTGGTAGTGGGATGAGACTCAGTCACCACCTACATCTGGGAAAAAGATGGAGGCCATCTTGTCCAAGTGTGTTTGTTAGCCCAGTTTGGGTCTTGGTATGCCTCTTTGCAAAAAGAATTGTCTGAGTGAACTGTNTGTACTTTGTTGTTGTGTTCCTTTGTGCAACATTCAGATTATTCTTTGTATCTAACATATGTATAACTTTTTAACACTATGATTTGAGCATGACACCTTGCTGAAGTGTTAAATTAAGATCTGTACTGAAGTGC
>LZPO01108087.1:55372-67972 GCA_001675575.1 Neotoma lepida | reverse complement strand
ACAGGGTCTCACTTTATAGCTCTAGATGGCCTAGAACATGCTATGTAGAGCAGGCTGGCCTCAAACTCAGACATCTGCTTGACTCTGCCTCCTGAGAGAATTAAAGATGTGCAACCACCACACCCAGCTCTATAATGGTATTTCATATTTAACTTTTACACACTTCTGAGACTGGAGATATAGTCTAATGCTACAGCACCTACCTAGCATGCATGGAACTCTAGGTTCAATACCCAGTAAAACAACAACTACACACACACACACACACACACACCAGTTTATGAATCCGATTTTGCCAAGGAAGAAGCTCACAGATGAACAAAATGTACTTGGAAAGAGCAGCCATAAAACTCAATGAAATTGCTGTGNGATACAGCTCGGGGTAGCATGTCTGCCTAGTATGAGGCCCTGAGCTCTAGCCCTAGAACTGAGGGGATCAAGAATCAATGAAATGAGTGAGCAAAACCCTCAGTAATGTGAATATGTTGAATGGCTTCCCTGCTGTGGGAGACCAGCTCCCACATTTATTTCTACCCCAGGGACTCTTGAAGAGAGAGGAATAAGAGATTTAGATAGAAGTATAGAAGGGAGAGAAACAGAAACACAGGGTAGCCTCAGGTGGGCCTGGATCCTTATCCACCCGCCCCTACTGTCTCTTCTAAAGGGCTATTTATAGGAATGCTAAGGGGTGGAGCAAAGACCTCCCCCTAGCACAGCCAAGTACAAACCCAATCACCTAGTAAACCACACATGTGGTCAAGCAATCCTTAAATGCAGCTCTGCGGGGTAAAGCAGGCTCAGATCTCATTAGGAACCTTTGTAAGCCTCCACACCCACCCCCTTTTTAATTTTAATCTTTTTGGTGTTAAGAATCCAACCCTAGCATTATGCAAGCTAGGCAAGTGTTCTACCACTGAGCCACTTTTGCAGCTGAATGTTTCATTATAACTGGTGAATTATTACCATTGGTTCCTGTGAAACAAATATATCCATTTCTTTTCTTTTTTCTTTTTTTTTTTTTTTTTTTTGATTTTTTGAGACAGGGTTTCTTTGTAGCTTTGCAGCCGGTCCTGGAATTCACTCTGTAGACCAGGCTGGCCTTGAACTCACAGAGATCCACCTATCTCTGCCTCCCAAGTGCTGGGATTAAAGGCATGGGCCACCACAGCCCAGCTAAGTATATCTATTTCTGTGAAGAGGTAACAGGCTTTATGTTCCACTTTGCTTTTGGCTGAACATTTTATGAAGGTAAAAGCCAGAAACAAACTCAGAAGGTAATTAATGTTTTTTAAAGCATCTTTATTTAGAATTCTACCCATAATGTCTCTTATAAAAGCTCAAATAACTACACCAGAGAAAGGACTATAAAGGGAAAATAAACGATTTGAAACTTTTGTTATTAAACAAACCCAGCCTCCTTTCCATCAAGTACAGTTCACACCAGGATCACCATTAAAATGAAAAGATGGCTCATCAAACAAATATGAGATAATGAGAAGTGTTAAAATGCTGAGTCTGGTTAACTTAAAAGCACAAACGTTTACATTAAAACTGAACTGATTCTCTGGGAGTTACAGCTTAACTAAGACAATAAGACAATAAATTAGTGTTAAGTGAAAAACATTCTAGAGCATATCCTGGAAAGGTGCCTGAGATCAGCCTCAGTAAAGATCAATAAACAGACCAAGTCACTTGCTTTAGTTTTCTTGATCCTACTAATTGCTCCAAGACTTCTCGTGAATGATCTATAAAAGAGAACAATGACAATATGTTAATTTATAATAATAAAAGATATTTAATGTTTTTTCATATGTAAACTAGATATAAGCTGGGTGTGGTAATGCATGCCTTTAATACTAGTACTTAGGAGGTTTAGGTAGAAGACTCAGGAATTTAAGGCAGACCCAGCTCATAGCAAGTTGGAGGCTAGCCTGGGCTATATATAAGATGCTGTCTTAACATAAAGAAAAAAGAAACAAAAACTAGGTGTGATGATAGCTATTACAGGGTTATTGGAAGGATTAAAAACAACATGAAATATAAAGCACAGTGGAGCTNGTGAGATGGCTTAAGAGGTAAATGCAGTTGCTGCCAAGCCTGANAACCCTGGGAGCCATATGGTAGAATGAATAGTCTGACCTCTACATGCACACTAGATGACACATATGCACTCCTCTACACACAAATAAATAAATGTAAGTTACAAAGCATATTTTAAAAATTTATTTATTTTGCTGGACATGGTGGCATGTGCCTTTAATCCCAGCACTTGAGAGGCAGAGGCAGGAGGATCTCTGTGAGTTTGAGNCCAGCCTGATCGAATTCCAGGAAAGCTTGGGCTATACAGAAAAATACTGTCCTGAAAAATAAACAACAAAAACTTATTTACTTTAAATTTTACGTGCTTAGCTTGAATGTATGTAATGTATGTTGGTGTACCACTTGTGTTCCTGGTGCCCACAGAAGCCAGAAGAGAGCATCAGATTTCCTGGAACTGGAGTTATAGACATTATGCAGGTGTTTGTAATTGAACCTGGGTCCTCTGGAAGAGCAGCCAGTGCTCTTAAGCGCTGAGCTAGATTGCCAGCCTTGGTAAATAAATGTACTTTTAAAATTCAAAGCATAGTATATAACTGAATAACTCATTAATAATTAGTTAATGGTACTCTTCACTATCATTAGATTTAGCACACCTAACAATGTAATTATTTTTTTCTTTTGAGAAAGGCTTTCTATGTAGCTCAGACTGGTCTACATAGTGAGTTTCAGGCCAGCCAAGGTTACATAGTGAGAGCCCTGACACTCTCACTATGTAACACTCCTGCCCTTCCCACAAAAAAAAAAAGGTAGATATTGCACACTTCTAATTCCAGTGCTGGTGGAGACAGGAAAATCCCTGGGGCTCAGTGGATGATTCCTAAAGAAGGACAANTAGGATTATCTCTGGCTTTCATAGGCACACAAACATGTAAATATATTCCCCCACACACATGCACCTCACACATAGGAACACACAACATTTAAAAAAATGTAAATTAAAAAGAAAAAAAAGATTTCAGGTTAGGAGTGTAAGTCAATGGTATAGTGCTTGCTTAGCATCTGCAAGGTCCTTGGTACAACTCCAACACCCCAACAAACAAATAAAATCACATGTTAAAAGTAACGAAATGGACAAAGATATAGCATGCAAAGAGCTATTGTACAAAGCTGGAGAGACTTTGTAGAAGGAAGGGAAACACTTCTCAGCTCATTCTGTGGAAGGCCACTACTGTCTTGACATCAAATANAGTCAAAGATATCACAAAAGAAAGGAAGAAAGAAGTTAGGAAGAAAGAAAAGAAAAAGAAAACAAATCATGATCTCTTATGAATATAGACTCAAAAATCCTCAACAAAACCTACAATACCCAAATCTAGCAACTGCAAAAGGATCATATACCACAATTGCCTGGATTTTAACATCTGAAACTCAAGTAATGTATTTACCTTGTATTAGTTTCCTATTGCTGCTGTAACAAGCACCTAATTCAGTGGTTTAAAACAGTATCAATATATTATTGTACAGTTTTAAAGGATGGAATTCTAAAATGGGTCTGATTGGACTAAAATTAGGGTTTGGCCTGTCTGTACTTCCTTTTGGAGGCTCTAAGGAGAATTCACTAATAACACTTCCAACTTTAGAGATGCTTTTCCTGGAATCCAAGATGACTGGCGATTTGGGACAATAACCAGCAACTTTCAGGTGTCCTTTGGAAGTACAGAATAGAACATGATAAAAGCTGACAGATGATGTCTCTGTTACCCTCACCTCTGTTAGGGGTTGTCTTAGTTANGGTTTCTATTGCTGCGAAGCGACATCATGACCATGCAACTCTTATAAAGGAAAACATTTAATTGTGGTGGCTCACTTTCAGTTTCAGAGATTTGGTCCATTATCGTCATGGCAGGAAGCAAGGCAGCAATGCAGGCAGACATGGTGCTAGAGAAGGAAGCTGGAGAGGTCTTACATCTTGACTCACAGGCAACAGGAAGTGGTCTGAGACACTGGTTAGTATCTTGAGCATATATGAGACCTCAAAGCCTGCCTCCACAGTGATACACTTCCTCCAACAAGACCACATCTCTTAACAGTGCCACTTTCTTTCAACTACCACAGAGGTCATCAGATCTCAGACAGGCATTCAAATACTTAATTCNGCAGTATCAAACAGGTGACTAACCCAAAGTAAAGGAATGTAAAATGTACACATGCAAAATGACGGCTGAGATCCAAGGTTTATTCTGCTTTTGGTAAATATGGGCCCAAGGGAGGGGTCAGTGCTTTTCAGCAATAACAATTTCTATGTGTTAACTGGGGTATTTTGTTTTTTATTTTTTTCTTTTGTTCTCTTTCTCTCTCTCTCTCTCTTCTGAGATAGGGTTTCTCTGTGTAATAGGCCTGGCTGTCCTGGAACTAGCTCTGTAGACCAGGCTGTTAACTGGGTTTTTAACAGATGCCTCTTAACAGGATATGGAGTGTTGTGTGTGTTGAATTTTTCTCAAGTGGTTTTTCTCTATTAGTTACGTTTCTATTGGCATGACAAAACACCATGACCAAGGCAACTTATAAAAGAAAGCGTTTAATTGGGCTTATGGGTTCAGAAGGTTAGAGTCTATCTATGATGGCAGAGCAAAAACATGGTAGCATGAACAGCTGAGAGCTCACATCTTGACCCACAAGTAGGGGACANAGAGAGAAACCTGGGAATGATGTCTTTTAAACCTCAAAGCCTAGCTGGGCAGTGGTGGTACACACCTTTAATCACAGCACTTGGGAGGCAGAGATAGGTGGATCTGAGTTCAAGGCCAGCCTGGTATACAAAGTGAGTTCTAGGACAGCCACGGCTGTTACACAAAGAAACCCTGTCTTGAAAAAACAAAAACAAAACCCTCAAAGCCTGCCCTCCAGTGACACACTTCTTCCAAGAAGGCAACACCTCCTAGTCCTTCCCAAACACTTCCACAAATTGGGGCCCACGTATTCAAACATATGAACATGAACATATGTGTCAGTCTCATTCAAACCACCACACTCCACTCCCTGGCCCCAATAAGCTTGTGGCCATGTCATAATGCAAAATGCGTTTAGTCTAACTTTAAAAGTCCCCATAGTCTATCACAGTCTCAACACTTTTTAAAAGTTCAAAGTTCAGAGTCAATCTAAGATTCAAAACAACCCCCAACACTACCCCTTTCAGGGCCTCTCTACATAGCCCTGGCAGTCCTGAAACTTGCTATATAGACTAAGCTGGCCTCAAACTCAAACTGCCTGCTTCTGCCTCCGAAGTTCCAGAATTAAAGGTGTGTGCACCCAGTGCACTCTCTTAATTGTAAACCTTGTAAAATAAAAAAAGCAAATTATATATGTCCAACTTACAATGGCACAAATATACATTACCATTCTAAAAGGGAAGAATGGTGGCATAGTGAGGAACTACTCCAAATCCTGTAGCTCCATGTCAGATGTCAGTGCTTAGATGGCTCCATCTCTCTAGCATTGCTGCCTGCAACACACTTCTCTAGGGCTGGTTCCACTCCCTGTCTGCAGCTCTCCTTTGCAGATGTCTTGGGTTTAACCTTTAACATCTTGGGCTCTCCAATGTAATCCAGACTTCACTTCCACAGCTTCACAAAATGGGGGTAGAACTTTTTTTTTTTTTTTGCCTCCACATGCACACCGCCCCCTACACCCCTTGGGTGGTACTTTTAAAATTTTCATTATCCTTAAGTATTATGGTATTTATTTTATTTTTTTAAACTTTAAACAAAATTTTATTATACAAAGGTTGTCCCATAACTGGATACTTCTCTACTTGGTATGGTATTTATTTTAAGTTGCTTGGGGCCAGTAAGATGGCTCAGTGAGTAAATTTGCTTGCTACTGATCCCCAAAACTCATATGGTAGAAGGAGAGGACTGACTCCAGCAAGTTACCTTCTGACCTTACATGGCTACCATGGCATGTGAACACATACACAAATAAATATTAAGCTTTTTCCCAAGAATCATTTTTCTCATTGACTGTATACATTTTTTTCCTGACTTGGTTTCTATTAAAAATAGAAGGGGAAATACCAGTTTGATTATTTCCAGATGGTAACCAGAACAATATTTAAGGTAAAATTAGCAGAGATAAATTTGTTTTTTTTTGGTTTTTCGAGACAGGGTTTTTCTGTGTAGCTTTGGTGCCTTTCCTGGAACTCACTTGGTAGCCCAGGCTGGCCTCGAACTCACGAGATCCGCCTGCCTCTGCCTCCCGAGTGCTGGGATTAAAGGGGTGCNCCACCACTGCCTGGCTGAGATAAATTTTATAACATGTTTTATATGCAAGCTATCTCTAGACAAACAGAAAAGCATATTAAGACAACTATTTCAGCTAAAGTTACAGGACCAGAAACCTCTTTCATTTCAAAATTTGATGCCAGCCTACTTGTTCATACTTTCAGATTTTGGAGTCCATAGGACCTCATTGATTTTAAAATAAGGAAGTATTAAAACAGGAAGCTGGAGAGATAGCTCAGTAGTTAAGAGTACTTGCTGCTCTTTCAGAGAACTCGAGTTTACAATTCCCTGCAACTCCAGTTCCAAGGGATCCAGTGCCTCTCCTGGTTCTAAGGGCACTGACAGTATGCTGTCCAGGAAGCTGAAGAGAGGACCAAGGTTGAGAAATACCTATATTCTTACTATCTAAGCATAGATTTCCCTTAGACAGAAGGGAACTAATGTGGTGGTGTCACAAAACATAGAAAGCCTAGGTAGCAAATCCTTAAACTGAGAGGGCTACAAGAATGCTTTGTACTCCTTTGCCCCCAGGTGTAGAGTTCTGGACTAGCCTAGGCTCAATGATAATCGTAATAATGATAATAATGTACAAGAGAAGTAAGAATTACTTTATAAGTACCTCTGCTTATTCATTATATAGGTTAAGTGCATACATAACTCATTGGCTAGACTGATTTTTTTTGTTGCTGTTGTTGTATATGTGGTGTGTGTGTGTGTGTGTGTAGGTGGACATGTGTGTGGAAGCCTAAGGTTGACATTGGGTGTCTTCCTGATTGCTCTCTACCTGATGAATATGATCCTGGAGCTCGCCATTTTAGCTAGTTTGGCTAGCTAGTTTGTTCCAGGGATTCCCTGTCTCTACCTCCTGTGTGGGCATAAGCTAGGATTACAGGTGGAATCTGGGGATCCAAACTCTGGATCTCATTCTTGTACAGCAAGAGCTTTACCTGCTGAGTCATTTCCTCAGTTTTCAATGGATAAAATTTTTGTTAGGGTGGTATTTGAAAAAGGGTATTTGTTGCCTAGGCCAGCCTAGAATTTACTATGTAGCTCAGGCTAACCTTGAACAAGAAGCCATCCACCCTATCTCAGCTTTATGAGTGTTGGGATTACAGGGATTGGTCATGATGCCTGGGTTAAATTGTTCTCCCACCCCCAAGACAGGGTTTCTCAGTGTAGACCAGGCTGGCCTGGAACTCACAGAGATCCAGCTGCCTCTGCTCCCAAATGCTAGGATTAAAGGCATGCTCTGCCCCCCCCCCCAATATTTGATCACACCGTGAAACTCAGGTTTTCTTTAATTAAATAATTAAATAAAATAAGGGGTGGAACCAGCAACTAGCTGACAGGAAGTAGTCATAGAGAGTTAGACGGAGTCTGGAAAATAGATAAACGCATGGGAAGTAGTAGGGATGGACTTGGAGTGTGTCGGTCCTTTTTGGTTTGAGATTGTGGAAGACACTCTTGCTGGGTAGGCGGCTAAGGAGGAAGGTCAACTGGTTTGAGCTAGCAGGTTTTCACCCCAGTTTCTGACTCCTACGTCTTTATTGGTAAAATAGAACTATAGAGACTTAGTTAAAAATTACATTTGACTGCAGAGGCAGAGGCAGTTTCCAGGGATGCAGAAGTCCCGACAAGCCTCGGCCTGAGCAGTGGTGCAGTGATTGTGGAGCCACAGTCAGTAGCTGAAACAGCAGTCGATTCAGTGCAGCTGCTGTGCTGATGATAAAACAACACCTGACTATTAAATTGTTCTTAATCTCACTTTCTACATCTTGAGTAAACAACAGTCAACTGGTCATTTAGCATATTTAATAGATGTAATAAACTTGACATTTTGTATTGTCTGCATAAAGTATCATCTTAACACTATGATCATGACCACTGTTGGCATCATCATCCTTATGTAGGTAACACTGAGCCTCACCACCATCATTACCACCACCATTACCATNACTAGTACCTGCTTTGAGATCCCAATAGATCAGATAATCACCATGATAAGCCTGTGAAGGAGGTACATCACTACATCATTTTACTGATAAATACAATGAATAATGGAATTAAAGGACTAAGGAATTTTCTTAAGGTTCTACAGTTGGTAAAAGATGAAGCCAAGATTTGAAAACAAGCAACCTGTCAGACTGACCTGTTATTAGGGGGCAGCCATGGAAAAGAAGTATACATATCTGAGGACAGGCAGTCAGGACAGCTTCTACAGCTTTATCAGTTAGATTTATACAATATCCCATGTTAATCTCCTATGTAGAAAATAAAATGAAAGAAAAAAATTTTAAAACTAGATCTATAATAACAGCAAAAAAGTTTAGAAAATAATTTTATATAAAAAAGAACTAAAGTGACTAAGATAACTCTATCTTGCCCTGACTCTACTTTGTGTCTGCNTAGATACTTCTCAGTCCCCTGCCCCGCCAACAGCCATGTCTGCCTTGGCAACACATTTGGGATTTTCCATGACTCTGACCATGATCCAGATGTACTAACCAAAATAACTAATGTTTATGTAAACTAAATATAAACTAAAATAACTGCTCTTCAGGGAACCTGGATTTGACCCACAACATCCACATAGTGGCTCACAACTGTCTTTAACTCCAGTTCCAGAGAATCTGACACTCTCTTCTGGCTTCCTCAAGCATCAGTCATGCATGTGGTGCACAGATACATATACAAGCAAAACACCCATTTGCATGAAATAAAAATAAGTTTGTTTGTTTTTAGACAGGATCTCACCATGTAACTCTGGCTGGCGTGGGACTTACTGTATAAACCAGGCTGGCCCTGAACTCAAAGAGATCTGCCTGCCTCTGCCTCCCGAGTGCTGGCATTAAAGCACATGAGCCACCAGAAACACACTTTTATTTTATTATTTTATTTTTATTTTTTTTTAAAGATTTATTTATTTTATGTATGAGTGCTCTGTCTGCATGTACAACTTTTTGCCAGAAGAAGGCATCAGATCCCCCTATAGATGGTTGTGAGCCACCATGTGGTTGCTGGGAATTGAACTCAGGACCTCTGGAAGAGCAACCAGTGCTTTTAACCCCTGAGCCATCTCTCCAGTTCTGGAACACAAATACTTTTTAAAAAAGGAAAAAAAGAAAATAGGAAATTACACTCACTGTAATTCTAATTATGGGGAAACAGAGGCAGGAAGACTGCTGTAAGTTCAAGGCCAGTCTGAGCTCAAAATCTAAAGCAAAAACAAAAATTCAAACAAATAAACAAAAAGCTCCAAAAGAAACGGGTCAGAGGGAAAAGATGTCTCAGCAGATAGAGGCCTGTCATGCAAACCTGAAGAACTGAATTCTTCAGAACCTATGTAAAGGTAGAAGGAGAGAACCAAATGTACAATAATAGTATTTTTTTTCTTGAGAATAAAACAAAATTTAGTATTTGCATAGACATTTAAAAATTACCTCTAATTGTTTGGCACATGGTCCACTAACAAGTGCAACCACACCACTGTCAGACACCTGAGCAAAAGGGAAAAGAAATATATCCTGTGATGGAGACAAGAGAATTTTCTAAAGTACATTAATCATAAAGAATAATTGCCTCCCATTCAGCAAACATGCATTTTAGTCATATATTCTTCCCACCTCTGTTACTTAAAATAGTTAATGGAAATATGTAAATTCTAGTACAATTATTAACCATCGGTGGCAGTGCAGCATGAAAGAAATTGACTCCGGGAGTTGTGTAACCAAGGGTGAGCTTGATGCCTTCTAACAAAGGACCACATTTTCTGTTTATTGAAAAGCACATCAAGCATGGTATAGGAAAGGAATAAGTTGTATCTTTNACAGGAGTTTTACAAGGGAAGAAGTAATTTCTCTGACCCCATAGACCTAGAAGACCCCAAAACCACAAAACATGTTACTTTATAGACACACACAATGTTCTGAGTTAGGGACATGGAAGGATTACAAGGGAGACATATACATTTATTCTGAGTCATGGCATAGAGTAGTTATGAGTTAGAAATAAGGAATATAGTTTGAGATCAAAGCTATGTATTCATCTTAGATTTTAAAAGATGATTTATATGGAAAGTACAATAAGATCATGTTGTTTTTCTTAAAGTAAGTTATATTTAAACAAGCTAAATCACAGTATATAGCTTTAAATGATCTCAAAGCATATGATTAAGCTGGTTACAAGGTTGGTCAAATGTTCAACTTCTGAAAGCAAGCTATAAGAAGCACTCCAGAAAAATCATTCTCATACTACCTATATCAAGAGATGGTCAACAATTTCAACAATAACAAAAGAACTAATTATGATATTCTGATTAATCATGGATAATAATTGATACAGCACATAATTTGTGTCAAGTTTATATCTCATTTACCTGAGTAGTTGAAAAGTCAACACANTGCAAAAATGGGCAGTTTTTTCCTAATGCATGTAAGGACATATCAGTAATACTTAAGCAGCCACCCAAATCAATGATCTTTAGCAGCTGGCAATTGAGTGCAAGAGCAATGACTCCTTCATCAGTGATACTGCAACATCCTTTCAGAGAAATTTCATGAAGGTCGCAACAGGATGAAGCTACAGCTTTTATTCCTAGGGGAAAACAGTGAAGTATATGTTTATAAATGTATATTACAAAATTTAAAATGTCCCCAAATTATCAGAATAGGATTTCTTCAAACATTAGATGGACAAGGACTTCCTCTCTGAGATATAAACACAGGCAGGCTTACTGGAAGCCTGTAAGAATAGACACCAGAGGCAGCCTTTATAAAGGCTGCTTCAGTCCTAAAGCCTTTTTGTTCTTGACTAATATTCTGTTACGTAACCTCTGTGGATGCATGTTAGACATACTTATCTTGACAAAAAANAGACTCCAGACTTGACTGTACTGATTACCACACTACGAATGCAGTAAGATGCTANCTAAGTCCAATGGTCAGTTTCCTTGCTTTACCTTAAACTAGCGGTATGATTTACACCCACCAAATGTAGTCACTGGATGCAATGCTTTACAGTACTTCTGACTGTATTTTAAAAACTCATTACAATTTCTTTTACTTTGGAATATTTTTTTCTTGGAAATTGGAATTAACCATATTTGGTTCAGAATAAACTATTATCTCCTTCAAGGTGAGGTCATTATTTTGCATCATATAAAAGAGGCAAATGCTCTACTTCTGAGTTGCAGTGTGTGTGTGTGTTGTGTGTGTGTGTGTGTGTGTGTGTATGTATGTATGTAAGAAAAGTGACTAAGGCAGATTTTCATTTTAACAATCACCAATTGTATGTTATTAATTTTCAAAGTGCTCTATCCTACAACAGGCCAAGTATATTCAGGGCAAGGTGTAGAGGCAAAGAAAGTAGATTTATGGAGGCAGCAGTTTTGTTAGTGGTGTAGGTACTTTGCTGCAACTCAGTGGGCTTCGTCCCTGTTCCAGCACCAAAATGTAAGCAACAAAGTTGCAACTCAGTGGGCTCTGACGGCTGGGGCTGCAAAGAGTCAGCCCAGCCCTGGAGGGCGAGGTATCCCTGGACACCTTGAGCTGTGTAGAACTGCTCTGCCCTGTAGGTGTCTCAGATANTTTGAGCTGCTTGGAACAGCTCTGATGGCTGGGGCTGCTAGGAGTCAGCCCAGCCCTGGAGGGGGAGTTATTCTGATTGCTCTGGAGAGTCAGGCCTGGAACTGCTTCAGCAAGGAAGGGTATCCTGACTGCTCNGGAGAGTCAGGCCTAGAACTGCTTCAGCAGGGAAGGGTATCCTGACAGTTCGGGAGAGTCAGGCCTAGAGCTGCCAGGTCAGCTCTGCAGGGAAGGGTATCCTGACTGTTTGGGAGAGTCAGGTTATACCTGGTGTGGTGGAGGGATGGTCTCCCTGCAGGATATAGCAATCCTGCTTCTCTCCTGGAAAGCTGCTACAGCTGAACTTTGCTCAGCCCCCACTTAAGGGGGCTTCCTAGCAGGGCTCTACTTCTCAGGCCTAAGTGTTACTCAGCTCTCTTTCCTTTGCTCAGTCCATTATGGGACATCTCAGCAGAGATCTTCTGTTTAGCTCCTCTTTGCTCAGTCCACTATGGGACGTCCCAGCAAAGATCTTCTGTCTGGTGAACCAAGGTCTTCACACCCAAAACTCTTTTAAGAAAGTGATTTATTTGGGAAGGAGGAGTCCAGGAGAGTAGCTGCCTCTACCAGGGTGGAGAGAACAGCTCAAAACTGCCCAGGCAGGGCCCTTTATATAGGATGGCCAGGGGGTGGAGTCAACAGGGATTGGCTAGTTTTTT
>LZPO01108087.1:18488-32228 GCA_001675575.1 Neotoma lepida | reverse complement strand
CTGGCCTTGAACTCACAGAGATCCGCCTGCCTCTGCCTCCCGAGTGCTGGGATTGAAAAGACAAGTCTTAATGGTCACAGAGAGTCCAACTTCAGCTTATCTGGTCTGCTCCGTTTTTCCTTTTCTCCTTTGCTCCTTTTTCTTTCCTGCATTTTCTCATATCCTAATCCCTAACCAATCCCGTGGCCATCCTGGTGTGTGTGTGTGATGGGCACCAGTCCATGATCAATGAATATTTCCTGAGGACCCGGCTCAGGACCTCATCTTAGATGGATGATGCGAAAGCCGGAGGAAGGCGTTTGGAATGGGAAAGTTGGATTTTTATTGTTTTTTTGAGAGTTTTAATTCTCAGCTCCCACTTAACCATATTATATTCCTACCATCTCCTCCCTCCCCCTCTCTCTTCTTTCACCACGTGAGTTCTGGGGAATCAAACTCAGGTCATCAGGCTTGGCAGCAAACACCCTTTTCCACTGGCCCTGGGCTCCCATTTTCTACTCACAAAAATGGAAAACAGAGAAACTCGAGTTCACCTGCTATTTTTGATAGTTTTTTTTTTAATTTTTTTTTTTTTAGCTCCAATCAGTTATTTCTGTATCAAGACCTAAAGGATGAAAATCAATGCCAAGTCTCATAATATCTACCCCTGTCACATACCAGGTATTTTCACAGAGGTCAATGTATGAACCTACAAGAAGGTATCACTACCCCTTATTTAACAAAAAACTGGAGTGTCCATCTTAAAAACTTCATGGAGTANAAAATACCTGTTCACAGTTATTCAGTTGAGAGACATAACTGTATTTCTTACTAAATAATTTATGTATTTATTTTGGTTTTATATTTCTTTGTTAATTAAGTCATTTGGCATTGACAATAATTTTTTAAACTTATCAGGTACAATTTTTTTAATAGGTATGCTCTATGGAGTGGTTCTTTTTTTTCTGGATTTTCGAGACAGGGTTTCCCTGTGTAGCTTTGGAGCCTGTCCTGGAACTCACTTGGTAGCCCAGGCTATCTTGAACTCACAGAGATCCGCCTGCCTCTGCCTCCCGAGTGCTGGGATTAAAGGCGTGCCCCACCACCACCCGGCTGAATCATGTTCCTCTTTAACAGATACAAAAGCAGATGATGATTTTACTTTGTAACCAGAAACCTGCAAATATGAAGAAAGTGCTGCTTCAAGCAATGGTGAGTTGTGCTATTTTACCAGAGAATGTGGAAATTTGGATGATTTCTGGAAACAATTATTATTTTTAAGGCAGGGTCTCATGTAGCCTAGGCTATCCTCAGACTTGTTATTTCACCCAGGGATGATCTTAAACTTCTGATCTTCCATTTCCTGAGTGCTGGGACTATAGTTTTGTGCCACCATGTCTAGCTTATGTTGTCCTGGGGATCAAACCAAGGGCCTTATACCTGCTAAGAAAGCAATCTCCTGACTAAGATGCACCCTTAGCCCTCAGTATGCTTTGCCTGAAGTGGTTAACAAATTTCTGAATCTTACAATCTAGGAGCAGATCCAGCCTATTCTGGACAATAACAATGAGAGTATGGCTACATACAAAAGGGTTCTTGTAACACGAATTGCTAAATGGTCTTATTAAAAAGAAAAAAGAGAAAACAAAAAAACCCGGAGGCAGATATTGGGGTGAAAGCTGAAAGATCAGAGAAACAGAACAAGCCAGCCACNTTCTTACCTCTATGAAATCCTCAGCCTTAAGAGAGAGACTTCCTGTTTCTCACGCCTTATATACCTTTCTGTGCCCTGCCATCTTCCTTCCTTCCTAGTGCTGGGATTAAAGGCATGTCACCACACCTGGCTCTGTTCCCAGTGTGGCCTTGAACTCACAGAGATNCGGATGGATCTCTGTCTCCCAAATACTAGGATTAAAGGCATGTGCTACCACTGCCTGACCTCTATGTTCAATATAGTGGCTGGCTTTGTCCTCTGATCCCCAGGCAAGCTTTATTGGGGTACACAATATATCACCACAGGTTCTCTTTGAAGTGAAAGAGAAGGGAGTGTGCAGGATTCCAAACCATAACTAACCACAGAATTAAATAAGATGAAGTGCTCTGTTACTGAAAGACATTGGGAAAAAATTTAACAACAACAACAAAAAGAATGTGTCACATGTAAAAAGAAATTAAAAAGCTATGTATGTTAGTTTTCTCAGCCGCTCTTACCCCTGGAAGAAGTCACGAATACAGCAACAGGGAAGGGAAAGCTTTATCCAGGGAGAGGGAGAGGGAGAGATACAGAAAAGACTCAGGCCTGTAAGGAGCACGTAGAAAGAGAGGGCAGAGAGGCGGTGTGTGTGTGTGTGTGTGTGTGTGTGTGTCAGCGGGACCTGCCTTTTAAGGACTGGCCGGTGCATGTGCACTTGGGTCTGCGTGGCTACTCCACGTATGCGCAGATTACATGGTCACATGGTCGAGGTATGCACACGAACTACGAACTACTGGACCACCACTTAGCGCAGGGGTTTACTTGGGAGGGGGTGAGGGAGGGGCGAGGGAGGTGAGGAAGGGGTGAGGGAGGGGCATGACTATCAATGTAATATCTCTCTCAAATATTTTATTGCACTCATCTGTTCTGTGATGAGGTGAGACAATACCTCCATCATTAGGTCAAGTAAGTAAAGTGGCATTATAATGTAATATTGATACTGGCAGGAAGTAGGTTCCTTTTCTCTGTCAGATAGTTAAGAGATGAGCTAGAGAGATGGCTCAGTAATTAAAAGTACTTGTTGCTCTTACAGAGGACCAGAGATTGGTTCCCAACACCCACATGACCATTAATCACTGGAAAGCTATTCTGAGTAGAGACATATAGTCTTGCTCAGTCCCATGCTNTCCTGCCAGGGATATGAACCTTCCTTTTGTCTCATATCTATGCTGTGTACAAGCATGGCTGTTCATCACCTAGTAGCCTATAAGCCCATCATTTGGGAAGCTGAGGCGGGAGAATTACCACAAATTTGAGGCTAGCTTGGGCTACATGCTCTGGACAGTGTGGACTATGTATGAAGAGCTTAGCTCAAAAAAAAGGGGGGGGGAGGGACAGTTATATGAATTGCTTATTTCTGGAATCTTTCATTTTAGGACAGTTGACCATCAATAACTGAAAGCATGAATTTAAGAACAGGCCTAAAGCAACAACAACAACAAAACCATGGTATACCTTCAGGCACAAGGATTGGTTTCACAAGTGGCACATGGACAGGGTACTCATTTTGAAACTACATGTGGAGTAAGTTTTAATGGAGATTTCTGGGAAAGAAGCTTCCATAAACTTGCTGATTCTGGATGCATATAACCTTTCATGGGTACCCAAATAGAGTAGAAAGAGCATGGACTCTGGCAGATATTTTTATTTGGGAAAGTGCTTCTTCTATTCAGACACACACTGAGAAGAGAATAGTTGCTCAAGGACATAGCTGTATTTCCAAGTATGAAGCATCTAAGTATCAAACATAGTAAATCTTTACATGATCTCATGAGTCCTTAAATGAGTCTAGGGTATCATGCTCTTTTATAGATGATAGTGGAACAGTTTCCAAATTGAAAGATCTGCCAGAATCCCCAGACCACACTCTTTCAGTTCTATTGGGTACACATGAGAGAGGNCAAGGTATATGCAAGATCAGCAATATAATTTGGGGAACTCTCTTCTAAAACATTTTGAGGCCAGGTATGGTGGTACATGCCTTTAATCCCATCACTCAGAAAAGGCAGGGGTAGCTGGATCTGAGTTCGAGGCCAGCCTGATCTTATATAGTAAGCTTCAGAACAGCTAGGATGACATAGAAAACCCAAAAACAAACAAACAAACAAACAAACAAGCCATGTATTGCATTTCATAGTGGTGACAGAATGTTAAAGGACAGTAAGGCCATAGACTGCACATGTCACCCATTTATGAAACTAGCTTGATACTTCTAGGGTAAAACCATACCAGCTGCTCAAGATTCGGCTTTTTCAAAATAAAATTCACAGATGAATGTGAACACAAGGAAACACTTGGTTTATTTGTTTTTGTTTTTTGAGACAGGGTTTCTCTGTAGCTTTAGCTGACCTGGAACTTGCTCTGTAGACCAGGCTGGCCTCGAACTCAAAGAGATCCTCCTGCCTCTGCCTGCCAAGTCCTGGGATTAAAGGCATGTACCACTACCTGGCTTCAAGGAAACATTTTTACTAGCACTTCCAGAAAATCTCTCAGAATTAAGTGACTTGTTTATAGTTTAGATGATAATTAACAACTTAGATTGGATAAGAACAAGATGTGCCTGTCTTTTGGCATAGAAAACAGGATGTCCTATTTATTGTGGGTTATCTCTAGATTATTTCCTGTTGTTTATCTTGGAATGTAAGGTTATTAGAAATTTTCTAGAGTATAGTAAGTGACTTGTTGTCAGGATTAGGGTCCTTAAACTGATGCCAGTTTTCCATTCTTCTCTCTGCTTGGCCCATATTGCTGTAGTTTTTTCTACCTTTGAACCTTCTCTATTTCCTACAATTGGTACAATATGAAGAAAACTTTATTGCTGTGTGGAGTACATTTTTACCTTTACACTGTGTGTGTGTGTGTGTGTGTGTGTGTGTGTGTGTGTGTGTGTGTGTGTACTCTTGTAACATGGTATGTTGTGGAGGTCAAAGGACAACTTGTGAGACCTGGGTCTCTCCTTCCACCATATGTTTTAGGGATCAAACTCATATTGTTAGACTTGGTGGAAACCACTTTTTACTGAGCCATCTCACCAGCTAGTGTCTAACCTTTTGAGATTGCAACATGACTGCAAATATATTGAGCCACATTAATAGTTATCCTGCTATGCATGCCACAGATTGGACATGCCTAAAGGCTAACTCCTTTGGAAGACCCATGGAAACTTACTACTATTAGGACTCCAAGACAGGGTTCCCCAAATGACAGTGATGCTGATGGCAGTATTTTATAGTAATGGCTCCTGATCCCAACGGTTGGCACTAGAACACTGCCCACAACAGGTGCATCTCCAGGGTCACCAAAGTAACCACCTGGCTGTTCCAGCATCTGAGCTGTGTGCTCCTCTTCTGTTTGTCCCTATATAAGCCAACAAATGTTCCCAGGGGGCTGTTGTTCTCTACTGTCCAAGGAGGCTTGGCAGGCTTTTGTTGTTGTTGTTTTTAATTAAAGCTGCTATTTCTTTTCCATGGAGTTTGGCTGTGTTCAGTGATTTCCTGATGCTCCTACTTATATCTACAAATGGCCAATCCTGTTTTGGTTTGGTTTGGTTTGGTGTTTTTGAGTTTTTCTGTGTAGCCATGGCAGTGTTACAGCTCAGATGGAAAGGTATCCTGGCAGTTGGGAGCTAAGGAATACCACAAAGTCACACCACACAACAAATTTATTGGGAAGGAAAAACCCAGGAGGGTGGTTGCTTTTGCTTGGGTGAGAAACAGCAGAGAACTGAACAGAACACAGGGTTTATCTACCTTTTCTTGGGGGGTGGAGTGGGGCAGAGCTTTCCAGGATGAAGCTTTCCAGGGTAGGGATTGGTGGGATTTCAAGTCTAGAGCTTGGGCTTTTTACTTTATAGGGTGGGAGCTGGGTCCAGCAGTTTAGAGCAGTTATAGTGTTCTGTGATGGAACCTGGCAGTTGGAGGTCCGCAAGGGAGGGGCCTGGCCACTTGTGTGCCTTGAAGGCCTTACATTGGCTGTCCTGAGAATTTTTCTGTGTAGCCCTGGCTGTCCCAAAACTCGTTCTGAGGACCAGGCTGGCCTTGAACTCACAGAGATCTGCCACAAATGATTAGTCTTAAAGACTAACCGCTACTGGGAGCAGGAGAAATGGCTCAGTAGTTAAGGGCACTGACTGCTCTTCGAGTATCCAGGTTCAATTCCCAGCACCCACATGCTAGCTCACAACTATAACTCCAGTGCCAGGAGACTGAACACCCATGGCAAAACACCAATGCATATAAAATAAAAATAAATTAATTAAAAAACAACAAAAAAATTTGTTTAAAAAAAAAAGAGACAAGTGGTGCTATACAGTTTCACTGCTCACTCAACAAGACAATGCAATGCTCCCTAATCTATGTAGATAAGGATCCCACACAAATGTCACAGGAAATATGGACAAGCAACTTTCCACTGTTATAAAAAAAACTATTACCTCTCAGGCACNAATCTCTGAGAATTTGCCTGCCGACTCCCTATCCCTCTTTGTAGCATATTTTCTTTCAGTCTTATTATACCTGTTCTGTCTAGGAAGTACTTTTACCCTGTACTTTAGGTCTGCCATCACTGTTCCTGGCATCACACTAACATATTCAAATTTTAAGTCCTGGTCTGTTTCTTGCAATAATCTCATTTTTCAGGATAACATATACTTGAAAATTGCTTTGTATATGTAATTATAGTTATTTAAATGGGAGAACAACCAGTATTCTTAATGATGAGCCATCTCTCCAACCCCTAGTTATATAAATAAAATCCCATAGTATATTTTGTGACTTGTTTCTTTTTGTTTGTCAGTTTTATTTNTATTAATGCAGATAGTTGTATTTTTTTGTGTAGCTNTTTCGTTGGTGATTGGAATATTCCATCCTACAGGGAAATTTTCTTAAGACAGAAGGCAAACTCAAAATAGCTTCAGGAAGTCCCTGAACTGACCAGATTCACAAGGCCTCTTCCTCCTAAGAGTAAACAATAAAGACTGCTGAGAGTCTCTGCTCAGACAAGCCAATCTGTAAAGCCAACTTTCAGACCAGATCAGCTGTCAGCAAGAGGTTTAAGCCATCTGGGCCACCTAGAAAGGTCATTCTCCAACCTGTTGAGCTACCTGCAGGCTGTGCGGTATGCTCCAAGTTCCCAGCTTTTGTGAGCTGTCATCCATTCTGGAGTGGGCTTTTGTGATGTAACCATTTCTGCTCCTGTATAATTACCCATATTCCTACAAGTAATCCCAATAAAACTCATTGGTTCAACAAGTTGGACTTTGGTATTCATGTACTTTGTCTATTGGGATTAGTAGATGTGTGTATTTAGTCTCCCCAAGAAAAGTTTTGTTACACAACATATCTGTATAGAATTTCTTCATGATTTATTATATCATTTATGGAATTTACATTGTTTTCAGTTACTATTAGTGTAAGCATTGCAGTTTGGATGGAAAGGTTTCCTGGTAGTTGGGAGCCAAGGAATACCATACTATAAGTTTATTATAAAGTCATTATAAGTTTAGCAACTTACACCCTGCTCCAGGGAAAGGTTTCCCCAATGCAAATNTAACAACTNTGCTCTGGCAGGGAAGGGTTCCCCAGAGAAGTTGTTATAGCTCTGCTCCACCCAGAAGTGTTAAAGCTCTGCTCAGGTCTCCTGTAACGATTCTGTTCTACTAGGTGTGGGAGCCCACAGAGGTTTCCTAGTGAAATTTGAGCTTTACCCAGCAGGACTGCATAAGAGGATGATTGGACCACAGGCCTGGGTACCAGGTATTTGAAAGGGTCTACACTGGATTGTATCTAGCAAGGGGGAGGTCTTTTGCCTCGTCCCTTGGCATTGTTATAAAAAGCCCTTTTGGATAAAGATCTGGGCTGTTGGGTATTGACCCAGGTCCTCCCAAAGCTATCCTGTGTTTCTGTTTTTCCTCTCCTCGGCTAGGCCTGTCATTCTATCTACAAGTTCCTTATTCCTCTCTCTTCCTTATAGGAACTCTGAAAAAGGTGGGGGCTGGTCCCCCACAACTAAGGAAAAGTTTCCCCAGCGAAAGTGTCACAGTTCTGTTCTACTCCACTCTGCCCCAGCTCCAGTGAAAATGTCACACTGTACAACAAACCTCACTCAAGAGATTTATTTGGAAGGAAGAATCCAACAGGGTAGCTGCCACTAGAGTGAGAAGCAGCAGCAAACTATACAGGTTATAGAGTTTATTGTGGGGGGCAGAGGGTAGAGCTTTCCAGNATGGCTTGGGATTGGTGGATTTTTGTAGCCTGACTCCAGGGCAAGCTCAGGGATTGGTGGGACTTCATGGTTAGGAATTGGTGGGATTCTGCATCTTGACTCTGGGGCAAGCTCAGGGATTGGTGGGATTTCAAGCCTTGGTCCTGGGGTCAAGTTAGGGTCAGGGTAGTTTTGCTTGGCCCAGGTCTCAAGTCTAGTCAGTGCTACCACTGTATGTACATAATCACATATGTACTTTCTGACATAGATTTTTACTGTGTAGCTCAGGAGAGCCTTAAACTTGAGATCCTCTTGACTCAGCCTCCCAAGTGCAGGGATTACAAGAGAGTGCCTGTTGGGCCCAGCAGTCCTCCCTCTGGGATGAGAAGCGAGACTGCATGAACATTGTGNTGTTCTCTCTAGCCTTGTTTGGCCAAGCAGATGCTGAGAATAGGAAGTTTGATCTGTTTACAAGGAGGTTAGAGAAATACATTGTATTTTACCACTGCCCTTGGATGCTGGGATTAAAGGCTTGTGCCACCACCACCCTGCAAAACATAAGAACTTTAAGCAAGAGTCACTACCCTTAAATTTATAACCTAGAAATCAATGAAGTTCTAGGAATTCAAACTTTTCTGATGTTATAGCAAAAATATGACATCAGGCCTTAATAAAGCCAAACTTTAAAAAAGGAGACGATAACTTAAGCCAGTATTGTAGTTGGTTTTAAGGTCAACTTGCAACAAATTGGTCACCCGAGTAGGGAGCCTCACTTGAATAACTGTCCTTATTGCATTGATTGATATAGGAAGACTCACCCCGATTGTAGATGGCACCTTCTGGTAGCAGCCCCGATAAAAAGGGGGTGTCAGCGCAACTTGTGTTTCGCTCTTGGCATTCCCTATTGTCCCTCTGTTGATTTGCCCTGTTGCTGCTGCTACTGATTCCTTCGCTGATAGCAGAACCAGCGTTTCCAAGCTTACACTCTAGACTAGGGACCAGAGGCTTTCCAGGAACCTTTTGGGCTTNGGGCACCAGATGAAACTACAGAGGTACCCTGCCTTATGGACTGTGAAAGACAGCTATTGTGAAATTACTTGGACTGTTGAGGCATTCAGTCTCAAGGACTGAGTAACTACTGGGTTCTCAGCTTCTCACATGTGATTTAACTGTTGTACTGTGGTGGTTTGAATAAAAATGGTCCCCATGGGCGCATATATTTGAATACTTAGTCACTAGGCAGTGGCACTACTTAGAAGGATTAGGAGATGTGGCCTTGTTGGAGGAGGTGTGTCATTGGGAGTGGTTTCAAAAGCCCATGCCAAACCCAGTGTCTCTCTCTCAGCCTGTGGTTCAGGATGTAGCTTTCAACTACTGCTCCAATGCCATGTGTGCCGCCATGCTCCCCACCATGAGGATGATGGACTAAACCTCTGAAACTGTAAGCCCCCAGTTAAATGCTTTCTTTTTATAAGAGTTGCCTTGAGCAAGGTGGTGGTGGAGCGTGCTTTTAATCCCAGAACTCAGGGAGGCAGAGGCAGGTGGATCTCTGAGTTCAAGGCCAGCCTGGCCTATGGAGCAAGTTCCAGGACAGCCAGAGCTATACAGAGAAACCCTGTCTTGAAAAACAAAAAGCAAATACCAAGGGGGCAGGGGAACAGGTGACTGTGGAAAGTGTAAGGGGCTTACTAAAATTTTCAAGGGGAGTTTTGAAGTTAACCAACTTTGTCAAATATTTTAATAACAGGAAGCACAAAGACAGCATATTTTTGTGGGTGGTTAGGCACAGGCTTGCAGGGCTTGGGTCTAAGAAGCACAAGCAAATTACAGTGGGGATATTTGCATAAAGTTTATGGACTAGCTCTGCTTGTTAAAGCAGACTAACATTATGCTAACCACTAAATCTGAGCAGCACAGTCTAGGCTTAAAGTACTTTGTTTTTTAAGCAATTATGAGACAGTCTGGAAGAAACCACACATCCATTGAGAGTGTTTGGTTGGAAGTTAAACAAGATAAGAATGTTAATTTCATGACAGACTTTTGTTGGAAATTATGCTTCATGGTTTTTTCTTTTAAGTTACGTTAATTGGCCACTTGATGACAGCTGTCAGGCCCATCCTTGGCCCTGCTGCAGCAACTGGTTCTGACTGACAAGGAATGGAATNAGACTGCTCCTACTGTCTTCTGGGTTCTAACTTTTGGGATTGTTAAGAATATGGTGCTGTTCCTGAAGGAGCTTCTGGGAGCCAGCAACCATCATGAACAACTATCACTGAAGTTGAAGAACCAGTTCCTGGAGGGGTCCAGACACAACCATTAGCACAATCTCCCCTGTTTTAAAACCGCTGTGATAGCTCAGGGAGGCTCTGAGCCAGTCACAGTGACTCAGAGGGAACTTCAACTGTGGCGTTCTGCAGGAAGTTTGCTCCAGTCTATGGAACCACAACTGTCATGGCTGCTGGCCCTATTATAGTTTTTCTTCAGGAGGCTTCACTTTGGCCATGACAACTTAAGATGACCCATCTATGTCCCTGCCATATAACCCTGCCTACAGACAATTCTGAACTCTTTACAACAGTCTTTCAGTCACAGTAGTTGTACTCCTGGCCCATGACAGCTAGTGCATGTGTGTGACTGGCTATGTAAGCAGTACTTACCTCAATCTCCAAGTAGCAGTCTGAGAACCCTTCCTCATATATACTGTTGGCTTGGTGTTGCAGCCTGGGCTCCAGTAAACCTCATCTGAGTATTTTATTGTCTACTTATGGTTTTAATAACAGGCAGAGTGGATTAAGCTATTAACATGAATAGACTACTCTGGTGTTANGAATTCCAGGCACACCCAGCAGCAGNGAGAGGGAGGGCTGAAGAGTTNCAGAGAGCAGCCAGAAACAGACTGCGGAGAAAAGTCAAAGACACTTTACATAAAGAAGTCAAAGGACTACAGAAATCCAAGTCTGCTGAAGAGTCTCACTCCTCTCTGGTGAAAAAAAGTTGTTATCCAAACCTCATTCAAGAGATTTATTGGTAGGGAGGAATCCAGGAGAGTGGCTGCTGCCTCTGCCAGGGTAGAAAAAGGCAGCTTCAAACAGGGNTTATATAGGGTTTCTTAGGGACGGAAGTTTTCCAGTGTAAAGACTTTCAGGGTAGGCATTGGTCAGATTTCAATCCCTGAGCTTGGACAAGCTCAGAGATTGGCTGGATTTCATGCTCAGGGATTGGTTGGTTATCATGTTGAGCTGGTCAGGGGTAGAGTGTGTTTCTTTAGCTCTGGTTTTAGGGCCAAGGTATGTTTCTTTGGCTCTGCTTTCAGGGCCAGGGGATGTTTCTTTCACTGGCCCTTTTTAACCTTTTGGCTCTGGATTCAGGGTCAGTGAATTGGCTCTGATTTCAGGGTTAGAGTGTGTTTCTTTGGCTGGTCTTTTTACCCTATAAGAATGAAGCTAGCAGCAAGGAGTTGTCTGAGAGTTGGAGAGATGACTGAGGAGTTAAGAGCACTGACTGCTTTTCCAGAGGACCAGCCCACATGGCAGCTAACAATTGTTTATGACTCTATTTCAGGAAATATGAAGCTCTCTTCTGGCCCTGGGCACCAGGCACACACATGGTACACAGGCATACATGAAAGCAAAACAATTATACACATAAAATAAGTAAAGAAAAAATATCCAAAAAAGATTCTAAAAATATTTTAAGAATCTTTAATCAGCTGAGCATAGTGGTATACTTTAATCCTAGCACTTGAGAGGCAGAAGCAGATGGATCCCTTGAGTTCGAGGCCAGCCTGGTCTACATAGTGAGTTCCAGTACAGCCTGAGCTACATAGTGAGACCCTGTCTCAAACAAAACAAAACAAAATAAAACAAAACAGAACAACCTAAAAACTTTAATCCCTAAATAAATAAGATTTATTTATCTTTATGTGTATAAATGTTTTGTNCCTGCTTGTATGTCTGTGTACCTCAAATGTGCTAATCCTGGAGGAGGCCAGAAGATGTCAGATACCCTGGAACTGGAGTTACAGATGGTAGTAAGCCACCATGTAGGTTCTGGGAACTGAACACTGGTCCTCTAGAAGAGAAGCTGGTGCTCTTGACTGTTGAGCCATCTTTCCAGTTTCCAAGAAAAGCCATTTTTGAGTTAACACTCATATTATTTGGCCTTTTCAGTACACACCTGTAATCACAGNATTTGGAAGGTAGAGGCAATAGAATTCCTGCAAGTTGGAAGCCAGCTTAGTATTTCATAGTGAAACCCTGACTCAAAACATAAAGAGTGGTTGTGCACATGCACGCCTTTAATCTCAGCACTTGGGAGGCAGAGGGGAATGTATCTCTGTGAATTTGAGGCCAGCCTGGTCTACAAAACCAGTTCCAGGACATCTAAGTCTGTTACACAGAGAAAGACTGTCTCGAAAAACCAAAACCCAAACAAACAAACAAACAAAAAATAACACCAATGAGAAAATGCAATAATTTCATTTAAAAAAAGTTTCAGAAATGAAATGAGGAAACCAATACATTGTGGAGGGGGAGGGGTGGTCCTCTGTCCACCTTGTGGGGGCCTGCAGAGCCAAATTGTTTACAAGTAAAGATGGTCCTGGGAGGAGGCAGGGAGGAAGGAACCAAGTTGTTGACAAAGGTCTGTGGGGGTCTGTGGAGGAAGCAAGGAGGGAGAAACCTAAGCTGTTTATGTCTGGGTGACCTTTGAACTGATTGGCCCGATGGGGCATCTACTCCTCCCCTCTCTCTAGCCTTGTGGTTTTAGGCTTTAAAAGGGGCTCACTGTTTTTCAATAAAGGAGTTCTTGCTTGACTTGACTCCCTGTTGCATCTGATTGTCGCCCAGGAAAGGAGGCTGGGAACGGGCGGACAGTTGCACTTACCTTTCCTTGGTTCCAGGTCATCCCTTCTCGGGAGACCTNAGTTCTCAGTGGGGCAGAAGTCACAACACCACCTTAGTTAGAAATTGCTTCCTTTAAACAGTATTATTCCAAAAGTCCCAAACCACTCAGGAACTAAGGTTTGTTCCTTTCCCAAAGCCCACACCTGACTCTCAAGTGCATCTATTCATTGTTTCCCCTAATCAAAAAATTCACTGATTTGGCTTCACTTTGACTTGTCCTGGAAGTCTTTTCTGTGAAATTATATCAAGAATTCCACTGCAGGCGGCTAAGTAGAGGCCTCTGAGTCTCTGAAGGGTCTTCACAGATTACACCATCAGTAACACTATGTTGTGTTTTCTGTTGCTGTGANACCCCAAGGATACCAGAATCCATAGATGTCCATGTCCCTTACATAAAATTGTGTGGTATTTGATATAAACTGTGCACATCTTCATATATGTTTATACATACACACATACACTTTTGTTTTGTTTTTGACAGAATGGCCTGTATACTAGGCTATCCTCCAAGTAGCCAAGTGATCAAGGATGGTCTTGAACTCCTGATACTCCTTCCTCTACCTTCCTATAGCTGGGATTACAGGTGTACATTGCTAGAAATATTCTGTTTTGCAGAGAAAGAGACCATCATGCTGATTAAGGCATCTCAGCAAGGCAAACTCTACTTCTGATGAGAAGGTATGCAAGACACAGAAGTGAAATAACAGCACACATGGCCAAGGTGTCATTGCCTTTATTTTTAATGCAGGAAGACTTGGTTGTTCCTCATTGTCTAAGGTTCAATCTCTTGATTAATTAGTTTTGATCTAATGTTTGTTTAGCCAGATGTGACCATCCTGAAATGATTAAACTGCTCTCTCCCTCTGTCTTTCTTTCTCTCTCTCCCTCTCTCTCTCCCTCTTG